>VNJW01006323.1:0-16738 GCA_008042615.1 Drosophila auraria
TGTTGCACGCAGATCAAGTTTGTTTTAAAATTTGGCCACGCCCACTTCCGCCCCCGAAAAGCGTAAAAAACTTTATATAAGCTATAGTCGTAATTTTTGGCTTAAAGTAAATAGATAAAATAAATAAGTAGGCATTTGCGGACGTTTTCTGAAAATTTGAGTAAAATCAGATGATAAACATGGAAGTTATTAAATAATAAAGTTTTCTGTCAATGCTTCTTCTTCTTCTGAGCCACAAAGGCAGTAGCGAAAAAAAGTGTTGCGTGCTTTCGAGCGCAGTATTAATTCGTAAGGCAGCTGCTTTCAGCTGCAGAATTTGTCTTTTTTGAACGTTGCTTAACATGTTTTTTGCAACATTTGTCTTCATTTGTCAACTTTTTGTTTTTTCCATGTTGGTGTGTTATTTAATTTCACGCACAATACTGGGTACCGGGTATCTCACAGTCGGTGACACTCGACTGTAGTTTTCTCACTTGTTACAATATGTTATCATATGTTTTTTGTTTGCGTCGAATAGTAATAGTCCCAGAGCTAGTTTTCTTTAGTTTCCAATTAAAACTACTGCTATTTTTCTCTGTGTACCTCTGTTGTTAGTGGTCGGCAATTGGCATTTGTTGTGGAATTCATCGGAATGCCAAAAAAAAAACGCCAGCTTCTTGCTTCGAAATGACTGCAATTTTGGGCGCTGGAGGTCGACGCGGTGTAGCCTATTTGGGAATTCACCACTCAGGGAGTTCAAGTTGAGCCCACATAAGTCCAGATGGGGATTTGGATTCGTATATGGATTCCGCTTCCGATTTCGACTCCGACGCCATAGTGACTCAACACGTAAAGAGGCTTCTCTATGCGGAAGGCAAGATGGGGCTGTGAGAAGCCGCTCCGCGAGGCGATGCGTCTCCAAGATGCCATTTTCAAGAATAAACAAAGATTGCAGATATTACATATCTCAGAAAAGGAGGAGGAGGAGGCTTGTGTTGGATGTTGGGAAAGACTTTCGCGGCACATGATCCCCATTAGGGTTGCCAGTGTCAGTGTGTATCTGTGTGCATCAATTGTGTCCCTTTTTTCTTTTTAGGAAGCGAAGAGCGGGTTTTTAAATTAGTTTTTATGGGAATAAGCATACCAGAATGCATATTTTATAAAGGATATGAGTTAGATCTTTGATTATATCTTCGATTATATCATTTATTTATTTATTTAGTTGGAATCCGTGAAAAACTCCTGATTTATATACTAATTGAATTCCCTATCCTTCTCTTTATTTGCAGCCCGACTCCTGGGTGACAGTGACGCACCTGCAGACCCAGTCGGGCATCCTCGACCCGGATGACTGTGTGCGGGATGTGGCCGATGATCGGGAACAGATACTGGCGCACTTTGAGGACCCTGGCCCGGATCCTGGGGTGGCTCAGGGCGGCGGCGACGGAGCCTCTGGCAGCTCCTCCGTGGGCACAGGCTCGCCGGACATTTTCCGCGATCCCACCAACACCGAGGCGCCCACCTGTCCGAGCGACCTGTCCACACCACACATCGAGGTGACGAGCACGACGTCGGGGCCAATGGCCGGCCTGGGCGTGGGCCTGATGGTGCGCCGGAGCAGTGATCCCAACTTGTTGGCCTCGCTCAAGGCCGAGGGCAGCAACAAGCGTTGGTCGGCTGCGGCGCCGCACTATGCCGGTGGAGATTCCCCGGAGCGCCTGCTGCTGGATAAGGCCAGTGGCCAGTTGTCGCCGCAGTGGGAGGAAGAGGACGATCCCAGTCAGCAGCTGAAGGAACAGTTGCTCCACCAACAGCCGCAAGCGGCGAATGGGAATGGAAACGGGACAGGCAATCACCAGCCATTCGCCCGTTCCGGCCGCCTGTCCATGCAGTTTCTGGGCGACGGAAACGGTTACAAGTGGATGGAGGCAGCCGAGAAGCTGCAGCAGACCCAGCAGCCAGCCCACCAGCAGGCGTCGTCGTCATCGTCGTCATCGCATGCCGGAATGCTCGGTGCGTTCTCCAGCAAATCCCTGCCCAGGGAGATCAAGAGGAAGGAGCCGTTGGGCCAAGCCTACGAGTCCATCAGGGAGAAGG
Organism: Drosophila auraria; assembly: GCA_008042615.1. Classification (NCBI taxonomy): domain Eukaryota; kingdom Metazoa; phylum Arthropoda; class Insecta; order Diptera; family Drosophilidae; genus Drosophila; species Drosophila auraria. Next base: position 2,077 of record VNJW01006323.1, read on the forward strand.
ACGGCGAGATGCTGCTGATCATCAACGAATACGGCAGTCCGCTGGGACTGACCGCTCTGCCGGACAGGGAGCACGGCGGCGGACTGCTGGTGCAGCACGTGGAGCCGGGGAGTCGTGCCGAAAGGGGCAGGCTGCGTCGCGATGATCGCATCCTGGAGATTAACGGGATTAAGCTGATAGGCCTTACCGAGTCCCAGGTGCAGGAGCAACTGCGACGCGCCCTGGAGAACTCCGAGCTGAGGGTGCGGGTGCTGCGAGGCGACCGCAATCGCCGCCAGCAGCGCGACTCCAAGGTGGCCGAGATAGTGGAGGTGGCGACAGTGGCGACTGTTTCACCGACCCGGAAACCGCATGCCGCTCCCGTTGGCACGTCCCTGCAGGTGGCAAACACCCGTAAGTTGGGCAGGAAGATTGAGATCCTGCTGAAGAAGGGTCCCAACGGTCTGGGCTTCTCTGTCACTACGCGAGACAATCCCGCCGGTGGCCACTGTCCCATCTACATCAAAAACATCCTACCTCGCGGTGCTGCCATTGAGGATGGACGCCTCAAGCCGGGCGATCGCCTGCTGGAAGTGGACGGCACTCCCATGACGGGCAAGACACAAACGGATGTGGTCGCCATTTTGAGGGGCATGCCAGCGGGTGCCACCGTCCGGATTGTGGTCTCTCGCCAGCAGGAGTTGGCCGAGCAATCGGCAGGTGAACAGCCCGCGGAAAAGACTGCCTCTGTGGCTGTCGCTAATCCTGCTGCGGCTCAAGCAGCGCCACCCATTGCGGTGCAGAAATCGAGCAGCGCCAGGTCCCTGTTTACTCAGCATCAGCAGCAGCAGCAGCAGCAGCAGTTGCTCAACGAATCTCAGCACTTTATCGATGCGGGCAGCGAGTCAGCGGCTTCCAATGTAAGTTAAACCATCAAAGAGTCTTCGAAGATCTTGAACTTGGCCATTAATCGCTTTATTTAACCCACAGGACAGCCTGCCGCCCAGCACCAATAGCTGGCACTCCCGCGAGGAGCTGACGCTCCACATTCCCGTCCACGATACCGAGAAGGCCGGCCTGGGCGTCAGTGTCAAGGGCAAGACGTGCTCGAATTTGAATGCATCCGGATCGAGTGCCTCCAGTGGCGGCAACGGCGGTCAACTGATGAAGCACGACGGCGACCTGGGCATATTTGTGAAGAACGTGATCCATGGCGGCGCTGCCTCCCGTGACGGACGCCTGCGAATGAACGACCAGCTGCTGAGCGTGAACGGAGTGTCGCTGCGCGGCCAGAACAATGCCGAGGCCATGGAGACGCTGCGTAGGGCCATGGTGAATACTCCTGGCAAGCATCCGGGCACCATAACCCTGCTGGTGGGTCGCAAGATCCTGCGCTCGGCCAGCTCCAGTGACATTCTAAGCCATAGCAGCAGTCACAGTCACAGTCACAGTCACAGCGATAGCAATAGCGGCAATAGCGGCGGCAGCAACTCCAACGGCCAGGGGAATAACAATAATAGCAGTTCCAATGCCAGCGACAATTCGGGCGCCACGGTCATCTACCTGAGTCCGGAGAAGCGAGAGCAGCGCTGCAATGGCGGAGGAGGTGGAGGCGGCGCCGGCAACGATATGAATAGGTGAGTAGGTGTTCTTGTGTTTTTACATTTCATTATTGCGCTCTTTTTAAATGTTTTTTGTCTCTTCAGATGGAGCAATCCCGTTTTGGATAGACTAACCGGTGGTATTTGCTCCTCGAACTCAGCGCAGCCGTCGCAGCAGCAGCTCCAACAACAACATTCCTCGCAGCAGCAGCAGCAGCAGCTGCAGCAACAGTCGCATCAGCAGCGTCGACTGCCGCCGCCGCCCATTTGCAGCAGTGCAACGCTCCGGAACGAGAGCTACTACATGGCCACCAACGATAACTGGTCACCGGCACAGCTGCATCTGCTCACTGGCCATGGCAATACGGCGCTGCTCATCGAGGACGATGCCGAGCCCATGTCACCGTAAGAAACCACTCCCTTACTTTGCTGAGAAACTTATCTCCAAATATAAACTCAATACTAATTAATTGCTGCAGAGCCCTGCCGGCGCGTCCGCACGATGGACAGCACTGCAACGCGAGCAGCGCCAACTCATCCCAACCGATGACCGCCGGAGGAAGCAAGGTACCGGCGGCGGCGGGCGTTGTGCCCGGAACCCCTTCGTCAAGCAACTTCGATGCCACCTATTCGTCGCAGCTGAGCCTGGAGACCAACTCGGGTGTGGAGCACTTTTCACGCGACGCCCTGGGACGGCGCAGCATCTCGGAGAAGCACCATGCAGCGCTGGATGCTCGGGAGACGGGCACGTATCAGCGGAACAAGAAGTTGCGTGAGGAACGCGATCGCGAGCGCCGCATCCAGCTGACCAAGTCGGCTGTTTACGGCGGCTCCATTGAGTCGCTAACGGCTCGCATTGCCAGTGCCAATGCCCAGTTCAATTCCGGATACAAACATGCCAAGACTGCGTCCAGCATCGAGCAGCGCGAATCGCAGCAGCAGCTGGCCGCTGCTGAGGCGGAGGCGCGCGATCAGCTGGGCGATCTTGGCCCATCGCTGGGCATGAAGAAGTCCTCGTCGCTGGAGTCGCTGCAGACGATGGTGCAGGAGCTGCAGATGTCGGACGAGCCGCGCGGTCATCATGCTCTGCGCGCGCCGCGAGGTCGTGGCCGGGAGGACAGCCTGCGGGCGGCGGTGGTCAGTGAGCCGGATGCCAACAGTGAGTTCAAAACTATAGATTTCAACCCGATTTCATCATTATTAATTGTTGAATTATTTTCAGAGCCCCGCAAGACCTGGCTGCTGGAAGAGGGCGACCATGAAGGTGGCTTCGCTTCGCAGCGCAACGCGCCCTTTCAGAGTTCCTTGAACGATGGCAAGCACGGCAGCAAATCGACGAGGGCCAAGAAGCCGAGCATATTGCGCGGCATTGGGCACATGTTCCGCTTTGGCAAGAACCGCAAGGATGGCGTTGTGCCAGTGGACACCTATTCGCTGGCCATATCGCCGCCCAGTTCGGTGGTCTCGTCAGCCACCTCCCCGCAACAGCAGCAGCAGCTGCAGCACTCACAGCAGCAGCATGTGCCGAAAATTATGCAAGTACCGGCGGCTGCATTGGCCGCCCTCGAGCGGAATGGCAAGCCGCCGGCGTATCAGCCGCCGCCACCCCTGCCTGCACCCAATGGCGTGGGGGCCAGTGCCTCATCACAGCTGAATGGTGGCATCCATCAGGACGACATCTTCAACCATCGCTATCAGCATTACGCCAACTACGAGGATCTTCAGCACCAGGAGCAGCAGCCGCAGCATCATCAGATTAGGTGAGAGCTGCTCCAGCATCCCCCCTACACTGTTGCTTCCCAAATCCTCACACTAACTAATTAACTAACTAACTTATTAATGTAATTAACCCATTCTTTTAACCATTTAAACATTTAACCATTTAAACATTTAACCATTTAACCTTTGTTTGTGTCGCATCTCTCTTTCTCTTTCTATTCCGCGGGTTCATGTCTATGTTTGTTTGTTGTTGTTGTCGTCTATGTGTTACTTACCCAACCACACACGCACACCCATACACACTACTACCATAACATATACACTTAAAAAAAAAACAAAAATTACACGAAGAGCAGTCGAGGCGATTCCATCACATCCATTTCGGAAGCGCTTTCGGAGTCAACCCTCGAATGCATGCGCCAGCAGGTGATCCGTCAGCGCATCAAGGTGGAGGCGGAAAGGTAACACTCCCACTCACACAACCACACACGTAACCACTCCCAAACTCTCACACTCCCACGCAGTTAGTAAATTTAAGTAAAAGTAGAAAACAATGATAGTAAGTATTTGGAAATACATTTTTATTTAAAACAAGTGGGAAAGCTACAGTCGAGTGTGACTGACTGTAAGATACCCGGTACCCAAATCATTGTGGGTGAAATTGAATAGCACATGAACATGGAATGCTGACAAATGAAGACAAATACCATGAGCAACACTTAAAAGAGACAAATGTTGCTAAGAACATGTTGAGCAACACGCACGTGCGCTATCTCTCTCTCTCTCGTGGTCAAATTTTAAAACAAACTTGATCTGCATGCAACAGATTCCAATGTTGTCACCAAATTTGGTACCTCTAGCTCTTATAGTCTCTGAGATCTCTTGCTTCACACGGTTGAACAGACGGATATGGCTAAATCGACTTGCCTGACTTCTGCCTGTTACATACATTCTCGGTTGGCACTAATTTATAATACCCTTGTACTCTATGGGTACCGGGTATAACTAAGCTTCGGAAAGCTAATATATTTTTATATTAGATATTTCAAATTCTTATTTCAGAGCTCTCAATGATTGTTTTGTAGCCAACAAAGACAAGCTGATTAACTCTATAAGCCTTGAAGAGTTATACGGGTGAAATACGGCGCGTTAAGGGGGACATACATACATATATGTAGAACACAACATTTCACATGTTTTTCATATTTTTCTTTTAAACCAGGTACTCAAAGGGTACAAGGGTATTATAACTTCGTGTATACTGAGAATGTATTTAACAGGCAGAAGGAGGCATCTCCAACTCCATAAAGTATAGATATTCTTGATTAGCATCACCAGCCGAGTCGATTTATCCATGTCCGTCTTAAGTCGTGATTTTCGGCTCAAAGTAAAAAGATAAAATAAATAAATAGGTTTGTGCTAACGTTTTCTGAAAGTTTTAGTAAAATTTTATCATCCGATTTTACTAAAACTTTCAGAAGTTATTAAACAATAAAGTTTCTGTGTATTCTTAGTCATCTTCTGTGTGTTGCTCAACATTTTCCCAGCAACATTTGTCAACATTTTCGTTGTTTCCATGTTTATGTGTTATTTAATTTACCCGATGTGCTTTCGTTTTGTTTTTGCCTTTAAAAATACGTTTTTTATCAAAATGCTTAATTTAAAGAGGTCCAGGAAACGCCTTGTAGTATTATTAACGGGTATGCAACATTTTCGGGTGATCTACCTATCATAACTGTTTGAGATTGCGCACGGTAGGTGGGTGTAGTTTACCCGCTATAATTTCCGGAATATTTGGAATTTAACCATGAGTTCTTGAGGAGCTATTCTACAAATACATAAACAAATAAAAATAAAAATAGATTTTGTTTCTATGTTTATCTTCCCCCAACCCCATACTGATACTGGTAAACCAAAATGCCCTTTAACCCGCACCCATTGCTAAATTAATAAATTTTGCTCCGTTTGTTAAGTTTTTGGTAAACGACAATAGACACCATACTTCTATCGTCACTTTATAAAAATACTCATAACCCTTTCCGTCCTTGCTCTCTTTCTCCACTGCTGCCGCACATGCAGTCGCCGCCATCAGCATTACCATTCGCAACGTAGCGCCCGCTCGCAGGACATCAGTATGCACTCGACCAACTCCGGCTCCCAGTCCGGCGGCTCCGCCACTCAGCCGCAGACGCAGGGCAACGGAATGCGGCCCATCAGCAGTTACTACGAGTACGAGACGGTGCAGCAGCAGCGCGTGGGCAGCATCAAGCACAGTCACAGCAGCAGCGCGGCCTCCTCGTCGTCGTCGCCCATCAATGTGCCGCACTGGAAGGCGGCGGCCATGAACGGCTACTCGCCGGCGGGCCTAAATAGCAGCGCCCGGAGTCGCGGACCCTTTGTCACCCAGGTGACCATACGCGAGCAGAGCGGCATACCCTCGCACCTGCTCCTCCAGCAGCAGCAGCAGCAGCAGTCACACCAGCAGCAGCAGCAGCCCAGCTACCAGACCGTGCAGAAGATGTCCGGACAGTCGCAGTACGGCAGCACCGCCGGCTCCCAGCCACATGCCTCGAAGGTGTGACTATAGGTGTTGGCGCATGCGCGCGCCACACGCGATGTGCTCACCGGATCCGGAGCTGGAGCTGGTACTGGAGCTGGAGCTGGGGAAAGGGCCATTCTGAGCGAGGTCAGCGAGGAGGTGGAGGTCTTCTACTACGCCACCGAGTGCTGAGCTTTCATATATACATGTATATTTAGGGGAATCTATTTTGTATAATTTCCACACACAAACATTTTGTAAACTCCCCAGAGGTAGGGTTAAGTGTTTTTTTTTTTTTTTCATGTGAAGTTTTTCGTTTTCAATAATCATAAATCCGTAGACTTATACATTTGTAAGCGACGCGAGAATTTCGAGGTGCAATATACATGTATGTACATTTTTGTAATCCTCCCGAAAAATAAAATGGAAAATATTTGTTGTACGAAATATAAACCATCACCATATGTAATTCGTGATATTTTTCTAAGCCACGAAAACCATATTAAATTGTTTATTGATAAAAGCACGATAAGATCAGAGGGGCAGCGAGAAACTTGACCATATAAGCTGATCGTTTTCAACAGAAAAATAACACGATTTCAAGCCAATTTCACACCCACCCTGACGCATCTAGGCTAAGCTCTTAAATCACAATCACAAGATACGTACTTAGAACGGATAACCCGAAACCAAGAGAGTAACGAAGCAATTAAAGTATTTCCCCCTGTAAAGCGCAACCGATTTGTCAGTGTGCTTAGCTAAGTTTAGATTTAGTTGTTAAAGTGCGAAGAATATGGACGGACGTAGTAAACTTTAAGTCTAAGTCTAAGTCAAACCGCCTTTGTAAATAACATAATTAGTTCAGCAAGAAAGAACAAGCAAGCCACAAACATTCAATTTCCAAATTACACGAAAGGTTTATCTATCATTTTGTTTTTAAGTTTATATTTTTAATTTGTACATAGCATTTTGTTTGTTTCTTGATTGGCTTTAAAGCAAACATTTGTGTGCAAACAGTGAGGAAAGTAAAACTTGGAGCCACCGCCAGCATATACCTGCAGCAAAACGAGTGTAGAGTGAATCATATAAATATTTTTTTGTCCCCTACATAAGTATTCCGAACGAATCGCGAGCATAGTTTTGGTCCCTTAAAAGACAAGCAGCTAAACTTAGTTTTAGGCGAAGTACGAACCATTCGATTAGACACATAGGTAAAGCGTAAGACCTTATGTATAGCGAATACGATATACTGTAATTTTGTATAATCCATAAGAAATTTGTGTGAATTAAAAGCTAAACATTTCCATAAAAAACAAAAGTAGGTCGGTCATCGACGATGCTTCTTGACCTTGCCGGCGAGCCTTATTTCTCCCTCGGCGGGCGGCGGTGCAGCAGCAGCAGTCCGTTTCTTGGGCGACCTGCCGGTCGTCTTCTTAATCTTTACCTGCTGAATCGGCGTCAGCACGGTGAAGTTCTGGAGCAGCTCTGGGCGCGGGTTCTTGTCCCAGTGCTCGCTGGGGGGCAAGGATAATAAGAAGGGATAAGAAAAACCTTGGTTACTTTAAAGTGTTTCCTGTATACTCACTCTGGCATGCTGTTGGGCGGAATTACCACGTCCAGAACGTTGTCTATCAGTCGCGTCTTGAGCATGCGATCGGTTGTGGTGGTCGATTGCATCGACGGCGACGTATTAATCTCGATCAGCCAGGGCTTCAGGTTGTCGTCGATGATGATGTCGTAGCCGTAAACCTCGAAGCAGTGTCGGTCGTTGGCCATCACCGGAGCCACAGCGTCCAGGGAATGCCGGATGGTGTCCGAGATGCGTTGCCATAGCATATGGGAGATGCCCTCGCCACGCAGGCTGTCCAGGTATAGCCACAGATTCTGCAGCGGCCACTTGCCGCCATGAATGCAATTGTATTCCTCCTGCAAAAGAGCAAAAATATATACATATACAAAACTGTGCAATCGAGGCAATAAGCAATAATCAGACTCACGTTGTTTTTCTGAATGCTCACGTTGGTGAGATGCATGAAGACATTATCGATCTCGGTCTGGTCGTACTTCTCGGTGCAGAAGCGACAGAAACCCTCCTTGTAGAGATATGCTTTCAGTGGACTGAACGCCGTCACCAGGACAAAGAGCCGCAGGTCGAACTTCTTGCCGCCGATGAGCAGCGGATTCTCGATATACTTGGAGATGACGCAGGTGCCGCGACTCAATTGCGGGCAGAATGAGCGGGCATCGCAGGCGTACTTCTTCAGCTTGGACAGCTTGTTCACCAGGTAAATGCCCACACCCTGCGACTTGCTGCAGGGCTTGACGATCCACGTGCTGGCCGGATTTTGGTTAAACTCCTCCACGAACAGCTGGTAGTCCGCCGGCAGGACGAACGTCATCGGAATGATGTCCAAGTGCTTGTAGCGGGTGCCGCCGATACCCAGCTTGGTGTCGGGCGAAAGGGTCTGGGCTAGAGGACTGCCATGCCGCTCCAGATCCTTGCGATAGCGCTTGATATTCTTGATCAGCAGATCCTTGCGCGACAGCTCAATGGAGTTGGGAAAGTGGTTGATCACTCTGCGACTCAAATTGAAGAAGGGGAACTACACAAGCTAAGCCACAAAAACTTACTGATCGGATCGCATGCGATAGGGATGATCGATGCCAAAGATGTAGCGACAGTTCTGGGTGCTGGCCCAGTAAAAGTTCCAGTCGCCCTCGAAGGCCGGCACCTGCTGCCAATTCCGCTTTTGGAAGTTGCTGATCAGCGCCGACTTGGCCCAGTCCGTGCTGTAGAACAAGCCCGTTTGCGGCTTGGTCGCCTTCCGTCGCTTCCGGACAAGTGGAGAGGTAACCAGCTTGGTACCGACGAAGTCGTCGTCGCTGCTGCAGCTGCCGCCTTGCTTCTGGCGGACATTCTTAGGCGCACTCGACTGTTTCTTCATTGCCGGCACCGGGGAACAAGATGGAGGTTAAAATTTGGGATGTATTTACTCCTGGCGGGCACTGGATGCTCCAAATACTAACTGAGAATTTTACCCCAATATTGGGCTGTCGTTATTTTTGGTCTTTTATTTTATTTGACAACCTAGTTTCTGCCTGGGTGACCATTTACAGGATCTGGATATATTCTGAAAAGTTCAGCAGAGATGGGAAAAGCCCGCATTACATTTGCAGAAAGAACTTAGGTTTTAAGGTTTTAAGAAATAAATATAAAAATATCTTAATCATTTACATTTTTAAAGACGGCTGTTTCTTTTGGTTCGTCTTGGGATTCCATCAACTGTAATCGGATAGAAAAAATTCAAAGTTATTTTAGAGTGCAGCTCGATCGCTAGTGCTTGTACATTACAGGCAAAGCGTGGAAAAGAGAGTGAGAGAGGGATGGGGCAAACGCACACAAGCAATCTTTCAGAAAAGCTAGCAGTCTCAAAAAAAAAAAGGGGTCTTTAATGTAAAGCGGGAGCGCCTACTAATGTAGGGAGATTTCCACCGATTTTGATACCCGGTACCCATAGGGTACAAGGGTATTAAAAATTAGTGCCAACCGAGAATGTATGCAACAGGCAGAAGGAGGCATTTCCGACCCCATAAAGTATATACATTCTCGAGTCGATTTAACCATGTCCGTCTGTCCGTCTGTCCGTCCGTCCGTGTGAAACAACAGCTCTCGGAGCCCATAAGAGCTAGAGTTACCAAATTTGGTGACAACATTGGGATCTGTTGCACGCAGATCAAGTTTGTTTAAAATTTGACCACGCCCACTTCCGCCCCCCGAAAATCGTAAAAAACTTTATGTAAGCTATAGTCGTAGTTTTTGGCTTAAACTAAATATATAAAATAAATAAGTAGGCATTTGCGGACGTTTTCTGACAATTTGAGTAAAATCGGATGGAAAACATGGAAGCTATTAAACAATTAAGTTTCTGTGAATGATTCTTCTTCTTCTGAGCCACAAAGGCAGTAGAGAAAAAAAGAGTTGCGTGCTTTCGAGCGCAGTATTAATTCGTAATGCAGCTGCGTACAGCTGCAGAATTTGTCTTTTTTGAACGTTGCTCAACATGTTTTTAGCAACATTTGACTTCGTTTGTCAACATTTTGTTTTTTCCATGTCTGTGTTGCTATTTAATTTCACGCACAATACTTTGGGTACCGGGTATCTCACAGTCAGTCACTCGACTGTAGCTCCCTCACTTGTTTCAGATTGAAAATTTTTTTTTCAAAGTCGAAGCCTAAAAATAATTCTGGCACTGCTGCGTCTTCTTAGTCATCCTTAAAATATTGATATCAATGTTTGGTGGTATCGCTTTGCATTTTAAGGAATTAATGGCAACGATTGAACATTTTTGTTTAGTATTTGCATATCTTTTAATATATGCCTTAAAAACACCATATAAATATTATATTTTTCATTTTTGTATAGCCCGTTCAAAATTTGTGCTTTACGGCATTTTTCCGAAGTAGCGGCTGGTTCAGTATACGAGAAACTGCAGTTTCAATAGACAACCAACGTGTGTCACATACTCTTGGAATTCTTAAGGGATTCTAATGAAGAAATGAAAACAAAATAAATTAGTTTAAACGTGGAAAATTTAGAAAATAAACATACCAGTTACATACTAACAAATTTTGTAAGCTCTACCGTATCAATAAATGGGTAACACATAAGTAATAGACAATCACAATTTGTATTAGCTTTTATTAAAACATTTTCGTATGTATACCTTCTCATCATTTATGCGTTAATAAATTTTTCTGTAATTTAATAGCCGACAAGAACTTTTAGCAAACCAAGAGTACGTCTCGTGAACCAAAAATTCTAAACTGTTCGGTAATATTTTTGTGCACGACTTTGTCACGGCTAGCTGAATCGAATGGCATACACATTTCAGGAGTTTTGGAGAAGGAACTGACTTTTTTAACCGTGTGAAAACGCTCTTTTTTGAGCCAGTCATAACGCTAGCGTTATCTGAGCCAATTCCAACCATATTAGTTATATTTAATTTACGTTTAATATCAAGTTTTTGATCGCATCTGCTATCAAGTTTTTGATCGCATCTGCTATAGTAATTGAATCTCAACCTTCTATTTGTTCGAGGCCTAAGAATGTCGACACTAGCTCCCCTTTAGTCTTACTAAAGTAATTAATAGCGAATCCTGAAGATTTAAAAATATTTACTAATACAGATTTTTGTGCATTTACTCGCAGGTATTTATGTATATACTTAGTTAAAAAACGTACCAAGAATTTTTGTCACACTAATATCAGTAGATTCGTCTAAGAGAAGACTAAAAGCAGTTTCCGATGTCGGTGCGTAGGTCCTCGGTGAAATGCACAGCAAGCACGCTTTTGATAATATATGTAGGTGCACTTTGTTCTGCCCAATTTAATGTTTGCACAGCTTACTCAAATGATCGCAGGTTGCTATTGCCGTGTGATTTGCTACGTAAAGGCATACTGCGGCTTCCTGCTCCTCGGTTTTCTACGACTGTCTGATAAACGGCAAATTATTTTTTTCCCCGGGGAGCTCCCCGTAGCAACCACATGTTTTTTGAGGCGGCGTGGTGGCGGACATCTTACATTTTGGCGCTTATTGTTGATTTGCAATATGCGCAATAGGCCCTTTGTGAATTTGTTAAATCCAGTCCTTAAATTCGTCATCCTGCAGCCAGGCATCCCGAAAACTTGCTTGTATTGTGTTTTCGGCATCTTTAACAGACCACTTTAACAAAGCACACCGCAAAAAGTGTAAAGCTTAGTACTCAGGCACGCGAATAGCGTTTTTAAGCAGTGGGAGAGAGCGAGAGGTCAATAGTCGGGAAACACTTTTCGGCAGCGCTGTTTTAAAGGCCGGTACGCAGTCGAACTAACAAAATACCAGAAAAATACCAGGTGGCGCGAGGGAACACTTTTGGTATTTCCAGAGCGGGGTGACGAACATGATAAAAAATTTATTAAAACTAACTGTTCTTAACTATTGGGCTCTCACTCTCTCTTACCGTTTCTTCACACATTTCAAATATATAGATCCCGCCAAGAACAATAATTTACACAAAATCCAAGTTGTAGTAAATAAATTGGTAGAGGCAAATTCAATAATAGGGGATTTGGGCAATATAAAATATTTGCATAAATAAAGGTCTGTCTATGATACAGGGCACAAGTTTTCATTAATTAGCTACTTCATTAGAACCTTGAAAGAGACAACTATATGTCTTTTTTGGTTCGGATTTTTTTCGTAATGCGACTACGGTCAGACTGACTTAAATGGTAAACAATAACAATGGCCGGATTTCGCAGTGCACAATTTATTCATTTCTGGAATCCTCATGCCAATACTCCTGCAGATATTAATATGAAAACCATTAAACTGATTCTTACAGCTTTTCTTGTACATAGATTTAGTTAATTCATATTAATTGCAAGATTTCACGGCAAAAAAACCATGCCACCGAAAACTTATTTATTTTGTTTATTTATTTTGCTTTTGTGCAGAATAGTTGCTGAAAATTATGCCAAGCCTTCAGCAAAAAACAATATATTCTGTGAAACCGTTTTGTCTAATGAGACATTAATATACTTTTTAGATACATTTTAATGCATTACAGACGGTATTTTCCATCGAACTCATTTTTTGTCTGGTATTTTTTTCGATACACTTGTCGGGCTTGTCAATTAATGAGGAATTAATGCAATAATCTCTTATTGAAAGTGCCGTATAGACATCTTGCTCGCACTTAGGTAAAACCCTATGGTTGCTGTCAAGCCTTTTATGAATACGCCAATTAATGAAGTTTTTAATGCAGTGTCATAATGCTTTTAGCTCAGTACGCAGATGCTCGAACAGCGTTTTTAAGCAGTGAGAGAGAGCGAGAGGTCAATGGTCGGGAAACACTTTTCGAAAGCCCTGTTTTAAAGGCCGGTACGCAGATGAACGAACAAAATACCAGAAAAATACCAGGCGGCGCGAGGGAAGACTTTTGGTATTTCCAGAGCGGGGTGACGAAAAGAATAAAAAATTTATTAAAACGACCTGTTCTCAACTATTGGCCTCTCACTCTCTCTCTTACCGTTTCTTCACACATTTAAAATATAAAGATCCCGCCAAGAACAATAATTTACACAAAAACCAAGTCCAAGAGTTTAGAAGAGATAAAGTTGTAGTTATTTAATTGGTAGAGGCAAATTCAATAATAAGGGATTTAGGTAATATAAAAAATATTTGCATAAATAAAGGTCTGGAAGGAAATAGCTCCCTCGATGTCATATTTGGTTATGACTTTGGTGAGCACGGTGAGATGTCACGCTCGGTGGTTGAGATGAAGGCGTCTAAGGCGGCGGCCAGCGCCCGCTGCTGCTGAAACTAGTGTCTGGTTGGACAAATCCTTCATTACCGAGCTGAAGAAGGACATGTACAGCCTCCAGCGAATCATTCCACCAGTAAAACAGGAGTAGCTACGGCAACCTCCCAGATGTTGATGAATTCCATTTGGTACAAACAGAATTACCAGCAGCAGCCGGTAGAATGTTGGATAAATATTAGGGAAAAAAGAGGCGTTTGTACATGATCGAGAGAATCTGGGCCACGGTGTTGGTGGCCATTGTGCGCAGATGAAATATTCCAAAACGAAGCTGCAAATCTGTGCAACCGCCTTGTCTTTCGAAAAGATTATATTGTCAACAAACATAAAACAGCTTATTTTAAATACGTATGACCGCATCATTTACCTCCCAAAAATGCCGAAGAGCGTTTTAAGAAGCGGTCACACTGGAAAAAGATTAAATCTGTTTGGGGTTGCGAACTGTTTGAGCATCTGCGTACTAAGCTTTTAGAACGATAAAATAATAAACGGTATTTTTCTTATCGGTAATCTCATTGATGCACTTGACAAGTTTTAAGGAATTGAGGGCGTTATGACACTTTTAAAAGTGACAACGCCCACGGGCGCTTCGACACCTTGGGAGTGGACGCAATGATCCTAGTGTTGGGTTGCTCATGAGTGAGTGAACAAAAAATAGTTGTTCACTAAACTGAATGAGTGAACATGTTCCTTCCTTTTTGTTCTTTTTTGTTCTCTTGTTCATTTTTGCTCACTTGTTCAGATTTGCTAATTATTGCTCAGTTGTTCACTTTTGTTCAGCTAGTCTTTTTGGTTCATTTTTGTTCAGTAACTCTTTTTTTGTATGGTATTTTTTTGCTAAAGCCTAGTACTCACTAGCGCTAAACCCTTAGCTAGCTGAAAGGGTTTCATAATTCTAGTGTGACCAGGTTTTATGGCGTTCACCGAAAATCCATACGAAACGGCTTAACGGCCATACTGTCAGCTGTGTTTGTTTACAATTCAAAATAAACGCCGCCAAGCCGCGTACCCACAAATACGTGCAAAATGAAGAAATTATTTACTTATTTACTTAGATTATGACTTTCAATGTAGCGGGGCCAGCTCCCAATGCCGCTGAGCTGCTCCTGGCGATCTGCTCTTGGCCCTACAGCTGCTGCCACTGCTGGAGATCCCGCTAGGGAGTGTCGACCGAAAGACATCTTTGTGTGTCTGGTCTCGTTCGTCTGCTGCTCCTTCTCCTCGTCCAGTTGGCTGCTGCTGGATCTCTCCGCATTGTAGTCGTAGGACACCTGCGACGTGCCGTATCGTTGGGCACATCCACGTCCATGACGGCTGCTGCCACAAACTTGGCGCTTAAGTCGCCGCGCGCGGATGACATGGTGGGACTGACCACCATGATCTCTCTCCATGAGCTCTCCACGGAACCCAATGGCGGCTGCTTGCCCAGTCCATTCCCGTTGCCACTTCCATTTCCATTCCC
>VNJW01006330.1:0-48185 GCA_008042615.1 Drosophila auraria
GGCAGTGCCGGCTGCAAATGGCCAGTTTCTGGAGAGGATCAGGCAGTGCCGGCTGCAAATGGCCAGTTTCTGGAGAGGATCAAGGCAGTGCCGGCTGCAAATGGCCAGTTTCAGGAGAGGATCAAGGCAGTGCCGGCTGCAAATGGCCAGTTTCAGGAGAGGATCAGGCAGTGCCGGCTGTAAATGGCCAGCTTCTGGAGAGGAGATCAGGCAGTGCCGGCTGTAAATTGGCCAGTTTCTGGAGAGGATCAGGCAGTGCCGGCTGTTTGTTGATATGTTAAGTTAAATGGATATAAATATTATAGAAAGTCTATAAAAGCCAACTTATATTTTTTTGAAAACACAATTGCTGAGGCTGGTTACTCGAACCCGCGATCGTGAGATTAAGACTCGAACACTCTAAGCTCTGCACCACGCATGCAAACAAGAGGGCGACGTCAAAGACTGAAATACACACATTCGCCTGCGTCAGTGCTCGAGCTATAAATAGACAAAGCGGGAGAGCAGAGCGAGACGGAGAAACACCGTCGCAAAACGGGCGGTGAGAGCGAGAAGGAGATACACCGCTTTGCCCTTGCGGTTGCCAGAAGAGTGCAAAGCATTAAATTTTAACCACTCTCTCTCATTCTCTCTCTTCTCTGCTGCTGCTGCTCACGTTACGTTTGCTCTGCCTGTGTCGCGGCAGAGGTAACGGCACATGAGTCATGCTTTTTCGAGCGTGCATGCAGCCTGCTCTATCGATTTATAAGACGTTATCACGTCAAAAAAACTTGTTTATGCTTCATAGTGCATATATCCCAGAGGCTGATTTTGCATTCTTGCATTAATTTCGCTGTTACCGTTTTTAGGCGCTGTGCACGTTAGTTTGTCAACCTTGAGATAATTTATGGGTAGCTTCAAAGCGAAATGTCCAGTTCGACAGCCTTCCAACAATGTGACAGCAATGCCAGAAGATCCAACAGCCAACGCAATTTGAAAACTTAACAAAAATGATTTCAGAATAAACGAAATGACGAAAGTCTTAAATGCCATCTTGTTGAATTTCTATTTAAATAAGAGGCTTTAATTTTATGAGATTTTAATATGCTTGTTACGGGATTTTGTAATAAGATTACCTTACTTTTTAATTTTAAGCCAATATTTTTAATGATAATAAACAATCATTCATCAATAGAGGTGGAAAAACATCGAAGTCGAGATTCAAAGAAGCAGTTCAGCCTGCACTGCTACTTTGAAACTCGTCGCCCTCGGAGTTTCAAACCATGAAAACACTGCTTGCTTTAACGCTAAATCAGTTTTATATGCCCTCAAGCAGTGAATGCATCTGAACTGCTTGCCATGCTATAAAACAGGGTGTTCCAAAGTGAATCCATACCGAAAAACTAAAAATGAAGATAGTGAGAGCGAAATAAAGTAAGAGAGTATGAAGGAAGAATATGACCTAAGTTTGAAAATATTGGTTAGATTTAGCGGCAACCTTAAACCACTAAAAACCAGACTTAATTCATTCAGTCCAGTTCGATTTGTCAGCTGTCCACACATTGATGGAATTCTGTCCAATGTAAGCCAGAGCATCTTGGCCCTTTCAAATAAATTCATCAATTAAACATTAATTTATGCCGTGAAGCAAAGTTTTGCGGTCACATAAATCTGCGAGTGTTGTTTTCCCGGACCGCAATCGACGGAGTTGGCCCAAAACTGAACTGGATGCTGACCTCAGAGCCCAGAGCCCTGAGACAAAATGATTGAAGCTCCCACCCTGGGAAAATTCCATTTGCAATGCTCCGAGGATAAGACTGCCACCGAAATGTAAATGATGTTGAAACATTTATTGGTTGGAGGGAGAAAATTTCCACGCCGCGATAAGCGACAAACTGTTGACAGTTGGGATCGGGATATGTAAGGGATATGTCCGGATTTATTTGCCGAGCTTGTAACGTCCGTGTGTGTGCGAAAAATAATGCGGTGGGGAAACCTTTGCCTTTGGCTCATAATTTTCAGCTTCTCCACACACTGTCGGCCAGTCTTGGCCACCAGCTCCTCCACCACCAGTTCCAGCCCCACCTCCACGTTATTCGCCTTTATATGGTTTCATTAAAAATGCAAATGAGCAGTGGAGATTGCAATCGTGGCAGGCGGCCAGGTGGGGTCAACGAAAAGAAACAAAAAGGTAAAAAAAAAAAGGAAAGCTCACACAAAGACCGAAACGCAGACGTGAAATTTATGCCAAGGGTTCAGGGACTGAAATTTATTGTTGCCATCGAGGTACATCGAAAATAAAGCGGGTTTCGTAATGAAAATAATTCATATTTCAAGTAACAGTTGATATTTGCCATGTAAGATTCTTGTTCTTAAAAATTTGATTGATTTGATTTAAGACCAAAGTATGAAAAATGTTTACAGATAGGATTTTCTTATCAATTAGGTGTGCTTTTATGTCATATAAAAAATTTTGTATACCTCTAGGAATAGTTTAAGCTTTTCATCATTGCCCAATTCTAGTTGTTTCCGATGAAAGAAATATTTTAAGGGAGTGTTATTTCATCAGCCTTCTTCAGTGATGTCATTTTAATTTGGGTTTTTCTCTAAGCCAAACTGTTGGACACGACAAAAAGAACACTTCCTAGGTTGCGTAAGTTTTTAATTTTTATCCCACAAAACAGTTTTACCCAAAATTGTAATATTTTTCATATGTTTTATTTATCCTGGGTTGCTTCTTAAGGAGTATATCCTAAACCATATCAATTTTGTTTTAAATTATTTTGGCTATCCGCAATTTTTATTTTCACCAAATACCCAAAAAAGAACTCAGAAAATGTTAGTTTTATACTTAAAACCCTCAACCTTTTCCAAACCAATTTTCCCCGATAAAAATAGTGCCTTGGATCTCTAGTAATTTAACATCACTTAATATAATTACAAAGTTCAAATGAACTTATAAACAGGAAATGTTTTTTTTCGAAATGGACGATAACCTGAAGATCAATATTTTATTGTATGCTGCATAATAGTGATACAAAGCTAAAAACATAGTAATAATTAACTAAAGAGTCAGATTTACTTCATTACTTCAGAAAAGGCAAAATTTTGCCTGAACTCAATTAGTTTAAGGAAAGTGGTTAGTCTTAGGAAACGTTGACTGTACCTTGATTTGCTGCGAGATAGAGGCAGATTTGGCCGCTGGTTCAGGCCCTCTGCAGGTATATCTCAATTGCATTCTTTCCGTAATATAGAACTGTTTCCCCTTCGACCTTTTTGTTGTCGCTTGGCCAAAGGCGTCCGCCAGACAGAGAATGGGGAAAACAGAAACAGAGACGGAAGACAGGAAAAGCAGCTCGAAAGCAGAATTAAATCGGCGAAAGTTCAAAATGAATGAAAAGCAGCTAGCGACGAATAAATGAATGAAACGAAAATGAATCCCAGAGGGAGGCTCTCGGGCTAAGTGGGGAGTGCAGCGGAAAAGAGCAGCCAGGGCCTGGAATAACTGTTGCCCTCCTTCGGCGGCGTTCAGTTCTCAGCTTTCCACCGACCATTCGGCCCTGTTGTTATGACAGGCGGGGTGTCAGGGATGTGGCGGATGGAGGGGAATGGAAGGGTGCAAGGACTGAGAGGAGTGCCACGAAAGTTGGGGTGCGAAGTGAAGTTTTGCCTGATTTCGGCGCCGCTCAAAGTATAATAATGTGACCTCGCGATCCCAGGCTCCTCCTGCTGCTGCTCCTGAAGTCCAACACATAGTGCTGCCGTAGACTTCATACTTTATTGCTGGATGTGGAGACATTTTTAATTAATACATTTTATTTAAAAAAAATAGGATTAGGGCTTTTCTGTCGTTGATGATACTTTCTTTAGCATAACATTTTCTTAAGTAATAAAAATATTAAATATTCTAAAGATTCCATAGAACTTTGAGTAGTTCAAGTTTAATTCGAAGATAATTCGGGAAAACTAAGTACTAGGATCAGGTTTCCTGGTGCATTTGATTTAAGAATATTAATAAATAAATATTTTGTTAAATTCAAAATGGTTTGTGATATTTTGAGGTGCTAAAACTTAAAGTTTCGTTTGGGGTAAGTCGAGACTTTATGGCTTCTCGTGATGATCGTAAATCATTGTATCTGTATCAGTATTCATTGATATAATTGATATAATAAGCACTGCTTAAATATTTTTGTTTTCATTAAAGGAATATTTTAATTCTTTGTAAAAGTTTCGGGCTTACGAAATTGCGGCACCACTGCCGCCTTGTTGCAAAGTGGGCGTGGTCAGGGCCCTGTGGAAAAGTGCAGCATGGCGGCCTGGCCTGCTCCAAGTGCACACTTTCTCATGGCTTAGCTCTTTGCTGCATGCCTCGTTGACTTCTGAAGGCGAGGAAAGCGGAAAACGGTTCGAAGGGGTGGAAACTCAGGACGTGGCTTATGCAACAAATAATTTAATTTTATGCTGCATACAAAAAGGCGCAACTGGCATACGGACGAGAGAACCCACCGACGAATGAACGGGGAGGCGAAACGACAACGGAAATGCCACTTTACGGCCTGTTTGACGGAAAAGTGGACGTTAAGTTGTGAATATGATGATGGAGATGAAGAAAGTTGATGATGATGAGCACGATTATAGCACGGACCAACAGGCTGACCGAGAGCAACAAGCAGCGCACAATGGGACCGACAACCACTTTTTTTGGCCAGTACCTATTTTTTTAAAGTCGTAAGAGCTTAATTTAAGCTGCGTTACTTTCCATCCAGCTAAGTACATTTTTGGTAATAAACAAATTTTTATGTTGGTTTCATTTCAAACGACTAAATCTGCAGTCATTCGAAAAATAATGCTATTAGATGTAATAATATTTTAAGGAAAACAACCTTTAAAATTAAGTAGATCCAAGTCTATTGCTAACTCTTATAGAGCATTAACATGTATCCAAAATTGCAAAAATGAACGGAAATATGATAAATTTTTCCTATAAAAAATCGACCGATTAAGTTATAACTTTTGGCCAACAAATGTCCTCGCTGGACCCATAGTGCAGCAGCTGAAATATAGCGCTGATGCCCCGTGGGACGATGCGAAGCAAAAAGAGGTTCACAAAACGCCATCGAGGTCAGCCATAAACTGGCCTAAATGTCATATCAACTGAAGATGTCCTACGAACGAAGAGGCAGCGCCATCAAAACGAAGGATTAGGGCGTAAAAATGTCTATAGAGGTTTCCATAAATTTTGTGGTTGATTATCATATGAATAAGATAATTGGATTATTATTTGAGTGTCTATGTTGTTTATTGGCCATGTGCTTCATCTAGCTGGAAGGACTTTATATAATATTATACAATATTCGGATTTTATATTATAAATTGTTTTGCCATCTGCAAGCTGTTGATAATTGAATGCTATTCAAATCATTATATAAACAATCAATAAAAAAATAAAAATGGCGCCTTTAATTTATATAAAACTTTTATAATTGACTTTTAGAAACGTGTATACATATTTAAGTGAAGTTTTATACAATGACGTTATATGTTTAAGTGCAAGGATGTTAAAATTCTGCTTAATGATTAGGATATAAGGATTTTTAAAATGTGCAAAACAAATGAAGCAAAATAAACAAAATTGAAATATTTACAAATCGAAAAAAACCATCCAAAATAAATAAATAAAATCGTGGAATTTCCACCAATTTAAGAATTAATTTTGATTCAACCAATATATTGATATAAAGGTAAGACACCGAAGCTAGTCTATAATACTTTTGTGGTTTTTTAAAGCCAATGATCATAAATCCCTTTTTAATGATTGCTGCGATAAATCATAGTCAGATTTATTTATATATAATAAATAAGCAAATTAGCATATTACATAAGTAAGTAAGCTATAGTCATGTGTACTCGGCTATGAAATATCCTGTACCCAAAGCTTTGTGCTTTAAAATAAAATGGTATTGAATGGTATTGAATTAAAATAGACTTTAATATTTCCCAACGCTTTATTTGCTTGTTTCTCACCATTACGCAAACTATTATTAATGCACACATAAACGCTAATTGGTGACCTCTTTTGAAAGAGTTTTATGAATGCATTGACCTGTACGTAAAGGCCTTTAAACACCCTGGATACCCGAGTCCTAAAACCCCCCACTTGCCACCAGGCTGTTCCGCATTTCACGCCCTTTTGGGCAGCAGACAAATATCTTAATAAAGCCGAGGTCGGCAATCAAATAGTTGAAGCGCAAAATATAAAACATAAAATATGATTAACATATCAAATCCAATAGCAGCATTTCTGCCAACGCAGACACAAAAAGCTTTACATGATTGGGCTCGGACAAAAATACAAAAAAAAAGGCAAAGGATAACGAAGCATGGAATTTGGGTCTGCAGACCGAAACTGACCGCCTCATAAATTGCAAAAACAACAGCTCCAACAAATACAATATTAATACGAAATTCAACGAACGAACCGGATCAACAAATGAGCAAATATCAAAACCTATAAAACCATTTAGTCAGATGAGCGTGAAATTCTTTATAGATTTTTTTTAGAGGATTTGTGTATTTTTTGCTGGTTATCCACTTTAAAACTGAGGAAATAGGAAGGCGGTGCGGGAACTTTGCAACGAAGTATGGCCACAAATTTTGCAACAACTGTGCGGCATTTTATGAGTTTGCCTCGCCCACACACACAGGCACACATGCAGCATCACACACAACAGTGGCAGGCAGTCATGACACTTCTGGGCCAGCGTTAAATAACATTTAAACAGAGGCCCAGGACACGTACAAAGCACCGGGCGACGCAGGGGCGTGGGGGTTGGACCGAGGGGTAGGGCGTGGTCATGGACATGGAGTAGAAGGATGCGGGTACACGGATAAAAAAACTCCGTGAGATAGTAAAGAGAGTAGATACAAGTAAGTAACCATCTCGCCATGTTGCCGATGAGTCGGCCATTGATACTGATACAAAAAGGGTGGCTATCTCTTGGGGCTCAAAAGTCTTTTATATTAAATAGTTATTTCATAAAACTTGGTATGCTGCTGTATTCCTATTTATAAATTAAAGAGCTAGTCACAACAAAGTTAAAATAATTTTAGTTACCTTTGCTGATATGTATTAACTTTATAACTTTATTATTCGTTACTACTATTTTTAAAAGATGCACTTAAATGTATTTCCTTTTATTTTATATTTAGTTATCATCCCTAATTTATGTGGGTAATCTGTGTGTCTTTCTGATAGATTTTATTTTATGAGAAAGTTCATTCCAAAGCCAAATAGTATGAGAGTAGAGTGTTTGTCAGAGCTAGCCAGATTATTCTTTATAGGAACTATATTTTCAGAAAGCTGAAAGGTTGTTTTGTAAAAACTATTTTACGAAGGAGTTTCAGGGCTTTAAGTTCAATCCATTTGGTCAAGCTGATTTCAAAAATACATTGAATAATAAATAAAATATTAATAAATTAAGTAAAATTAATTTGCGAATGCACTTGCGATGGGTTGCGGTTACTTTAAATCTTGAAGTTCCCGAGAACAGTTATTCTAGAGGGCACATAAACAGACGGCAAGCATCAACAGCGACCAATAATCAACAATTCCACGTTTTGTTCGTGTTATTAACGCACCTAAAAATGGATTTTTTCTCTCTCTGCATGGACCGACATGACACAAGAAGGCCTTGCCAAAGCAGGGCCAAAAACATTGGCTACAGTTTTTGGCGGTTACCTCGGCTCCCTTGCGATTCCCCTGCTCCTGGTGCGTGGTACTTTGGCCTGTCCAGCTGCTGTCCTGACTTGTCCTGGCTGCTTATGACGGCAGGAATTAAATTTCATTTAATGTGCCGAAACTTTCCACATAGATATATACACACACATGAGGCGGTGGCGTCTGTGGCGGGATTTTATGATAACAAAAGCAGGTCAAAGTGGACCTGCTGGTACGCTGCCATCTCCATCCCCATTTCCAGCTCCAGCCGCAAAAATCTCCACCCTGGCCAGTGCACCCAGAAAAAAAGATTATTTTGCGTAATTAACCCGAAATTATACGTATTTATGTACTGTGTCAGGCAGAGATTCAGCTTGAAGGTCATCGTTAATGGCCATTAAAAACGCTTTAATTATGGGTCAAACAGATGTTAGCGCAAGACAAAAGGAAAGTTCTGCTAATGGGAAATGTTTAGCGACGAGAAGGGCTCTAGGATTGGATTTTCCAAGAATTTTTATTAGCTTTATATAACAATTTTATTTTTTTATTTTTAAACAATTTTTTTTTTTTCTGATGGATATGCAAAGTATAATTTTAATAAAAATTTTATTGAGTCTTTATAAGATTTGGATTCCATCTTTTAAGGGGCTAATAATAGCAAATCCAAGTATTGAGCCGTAGAGTTTTAATATCGACAATACCCAAATGTTGAGCTTCTGACCAATCGTTATAGTAAGCTCCATTATCCAGCCCCACGGTCCTGCCCATTTCACTCCCACTTTTTCCTCATGTCTCCGGCACGGAAAAATTCCTCTTTTTTTGGTAAGAAATCTGCAGAGATGGGCTTCAAAAATAATGCCCCACTTAACGCTTGACTAGGCGCAAGGTCGATGAGCAGAATCAACAAAAGCTGCGGCTCTTGGGGGGCGGACTTTCGATAATTGGTGGGGAAAGACTGGCAGAACTCTCCTGGGATATAGGGGCCAAGAAATTGGCAAGGAGCAAGGAGCTTTGGGAGGAGAGGCTCCCCATCAGGGGGCAGTTGAAGCGTCAGCTCAGGGCACTAAATTACGTTTAGTGGGTTAATAAAATGCCGAGCACTTTTATGCAAATTGAATTAAATGGGTCTAAGGTTTCCGGGGGCGGGTTCAGGAAACACCAGCATCCTGCAGGTGCTAAAAACAATTGCCTTAGGTCGAAGCTAAGCAAGCATTTAATGTATTATTTATGAAGGAATATCAGGCTTGAGGCCAAGCCGAACTGCCGTCATGCATGACAGGCCAACAGGATAACAGGAAGTCAACCTCTGCCTAACGAGGACATCTAATTGCCACCGACAGGATCTGCCTGCAACCCACAGAATTGCCTCCATTGTTGCCGTACTTAATTGTATGCATTATGAGACGCTCATTAACAAAGCAAATGAAGAAAAGTCGAAGGGTTTGCCGAGCCTTGAATGCCAAAATGAAAAGCCGACGGACTCGGAAGCCGGGAATATTTCTATAAAACACCTCGCCATGTGCGGGCGAATGGGCGTTGCTGTGGGTAAACATAATTTAAATTTATGAAGCCACAGGAATTTTCAAACACAAACGTCAAATGGTATTAATTCGCATAGTGCGCCATGCATACACTTTTTATTTTTATATAATTAATTTAGCACATTTTTGAACTATTATATAGCTGTCAAACTAAGAATATCTCTAAAATATATTTTTGAAACTTAAACTTTATGCTTTACAAAGAATTGAAAATAGAAATCTAAGTACTTAGGTCTGAGAAAATTAAGAAAATAATCTCATCTCAAGTCTCAGGTTTAGACTATAAGGACAGTAAGTTTTAAAATTAGCTAGCTAGAAATTATGACAACAAAAAACGAAGTAATTAAGAACACAGAAAATTATGGGTCATAATTTCGACGCCTCAGACAAATCATAATACCCCGAGGAAGCTCCAACGGCAGCCTCACAATTAGGCTTCCTGTCGCCGCACACGAATGCGAATCTGCATGTGTCATAGATACGTAATGTAATCGTGGGTGTTCGTGTGTTGTGTTTTTGAAGTGAAAACGAGGTCCTTTTATGCCAACGTTTTTCTTTTTGGACCGCATATGACATTTTACATAATTAACTGACAATGAGTTTACGTACACAAACAAACAGACGAAATACAGACATGCATTTACATATAAATGTGGGCATGAGGGCGTAACCTTTCCCCTAGAGCTCCCGCAAATTCTCAAAGGACTTAAGTTAATTATCACATTTTTTACACACAATTTTACTTTGCATTGATGCGTTGCACGACAAGAACAGGACCGGTGGGCGCGGGCGGGGGTGGGAGGTGGAGTCCGCACAGGAGGCGTGGCTGGGCATGGCAGGGGCCTCGTTAGCAACGAGCTGGGGGGCGTGGGTAGGCCAGGCATTAAAGCGTAATTATGTGTATAATTTGTTGTAATTTGCTGTGAAAAGCTTCACAAACAGCCGCCACACATGAGATGAGCGCATTTAACCAGGCCTAACCCCCTCCTCCCCTTTTACGCACCGTCTAGGCCATCAATCGCCACGAAAAAGTTAAATAAACTCATTAATATGCGATAATCAGGCCAGGCATTAAACGCTCCTGCGAGTGAACGCACATATTATATGTATGTACATGTGTCTGTGACATTACCAGGCCAAAGGATAATTTCGACTTGCATATATGCAAGTAAAAGGGCCACTTTTGATTGAGTGCAAAAAGTTAAATTAAAAAGAAATAAAATAAGAAAACGATATGATATAAACCAAATTAAAATGCCTAGCACTTCATGGAAGATATTTATGTTGTACTAAAGTTTTAACTTTAATTTTAAGTGCTTTACAATTAATTATTTATTTGTTTTTCATATACCAGAATCAGGAATTTAATTCTTTTTTTGGAGTTTAGACGCAAAATATATTTTATCCAAGTCTTATTGTTAAAGCTTTGTCTGAATACTAAGCATTAAATACTGCAATACTTGTGTTTATAAATTATAAACATGACATGTAAAATACAAGAATCGAACACCAACAATTTGTATTACTTAGTCAAGACATTTTCCTTGCAACAATTTTCATTTTCACACCCGTTTGCTTGGCCCTTCCCACTCGCTTTCCCACAACCCAACATTTTCGCGAGTTGGCTACCATTGAAAATCTTTTCCTTGATGCCAATTGGCAGGTCACACCAATTGAACTTTAATCGCTGCTGACTTTTGTCATTGCTTTATCGTTTAGGCGACAACATAGGGACCACAGCCCGGTCCCTGATTTTTCGCCAATTTTTCCCGCCTTTTTCGATTTTCTCCCCCTCCACACTCTTTTTCGCCCCCCATTGACCCATCGTCCCCTCAAAATCGCTGCCAAAAAACGCGGTCCAGACGTAATCCCCGGACGCATCCCGGGTCCGGCGCTCTTTGTCTCATTGAATAGACCCTGCCACGCCCCCTTTTCGGGGCCCAGTTTCTGAATGTGTCGAATTTTTATGCCCGTCAGTTAGAAATTTTCAGCCATTTCAGCGAAAATGTAAAAAAAAACCACCGAAAACATTGGCGTGAGGAGTGGAGGAAAAATTTGTCGTACAAATCTTTGAAATTGCTCCACAGAGAACTATTTTCAATGCGTCGGAATCAATAAATTTTGGCCAGCTTCGCGGCAGCGTTTTGTCCGGCAATTTGGCGGAATTTCCTAGATTTCCCCCCGGTCCTCTGACCACTCCGCTTCATTATCCCCGCCGTCGCTTGTCGATAGTTTGTCTGTGCTGTCGGTAATCGTAATTGCGGGTCTGATAAATATTAATGCCGGCTGTGTGTGTTCGGATGGATCCGTGCGCCTGAAGACGCTTTTGGGTCGAAAACGTTTTCCCATTTTTGCTGTTTGTCTAATGCACGTTTTATGGCCAACTTAGCACATGTACCTCCCGGCTCCCACCTCTTAGTCCTCCTGCTCAGGCTGAGCACAAATTTTTATTTGAAAATATATTTCGGATCCGCATAGTTTTGTTTTGGCTCAGCAGTGGCGCAGTGTCCATAAATTTCAGTGAAAGTCATTAGCAAATAGGCTTAGGAGGGCCATTCAGCGATCTGAATATAAATTCCAAATGTGAAGCACGTGTGTGTAAAAGCTAAAAGGGTTGCCGGAAATATAAAAAAATATTCCACTACCCATGAATAATCAGTACAGACTATAGCTATCTGTTCAATTAGCCAATCTGAAGTTTATTTTTCGGAAGCACAGTATCAATTAAATAAAATGTTTTAGGAAATCAGTTTTAATATTTTTTAGCAAGTCATATTCTAGAAAAATGATTTAACACCAAAAAGGTTAATAACATCAGAACGCGTGCGTACTAAAATCAGAAATATTATAATAACAACTTCCAAAATAATCAGTTATCAGCAAAGGCTATCAGATTTTTCTCGCTATTTGTATTTGAAATTTAAATTTGTAGGAAAATGTTCAAATTTTCAAATAAAAGTATTTATTTATTGTAGATTAATGTGATAAGTGTAGTTTCAATAATATATTTCCAGTTTAAGCAATTAAAAGGTACAGTAGTCCGAATTTAATGCAAAATTCGTGCAAAGCGATCATGTTTCGAGTCTTGAACTATTTTTCTAAAATCAATAAAAAGTAAACTGCTATTTCAAAGCTATGAATTTAAATTTTCAAGTCAATAGACTTACGATGATTATTCCTATGGCTAATATAATAAATAGTGGTCAGCTACACTTTCAACTAGATAGTTCCAGTATTGACGGGCGAATCAGAATTTAATTATGGGAAAGCCCACATGACTAGATCGACCCTGCTGTTAATCAGAACAAAAGTATACGTAACTTTATCTTATTTATCTCTAAGTGCATATTAAAGCAGTTATAAAGTATAATTTTTTAGAATTAAACTTTAAGAAAAACAAAAATTAGATTTCTATTAGCTTCTGAAGGTCAAGACTATCTTGCAGAGGCGTCCCTCGACTGTAAGCTAAGATTAGAAAAATATAAGTTTAAAATATTTTATTTATGTAGAAATTGCGGAGAATGCGTACTCATATATTCGGTATTTGTTCCAGTGAAATAATCAACTAGATGATAAGAAACTTGCGCTTTCTAGGAAAGATTAATCGGAACTACCTATGACGAATATTTTTATTATAGCTATTACGGAGCTACAATTCTATTGATTCCTTAAATTGTCTTACAGTGGAATTAATCCAAATTCACTTTATCTCAACTTTTCCAGTACGCTAGCAAGGTTGTTATTTTCACTGTTCAACTGTAAAAATGTTAATCGCTTTTTTAGCTGATGCAATTCAAATGCCAATTGCGTTGCTCTCGTTCACAGATGCCATTATTCCATGCCGTGTGTTTATAAATTATATTGATTCTGATTTTAGTTGAACTAAAACTAGACGAAAGTTCAAGACACACAGACAAGAGTCACAGGCAATCACAAAATTCTAGAGTACTAAGCACGCAGCGAACTTTTTGTTTGTTTTTATTTTCATTTTCGGCCGGTAATTGCACCGCTCGGAAGCTGGCAAAGACACGGTTAACGGTTAGTACTCGACGCTGTCATTAATTAGCGATTAAATACATTTTAGACAACAATTAGCCGCAGTGCAAAGCCGCGATCTACAAACACGGAGTTTGACAGCGAACTTAGTCGGTCTGGTCCAGTTAATTAGCTCTCCGGCAAACAAAATAAAAACGAATGTGACACCAAACGAATTTGAAATAAACAAGCGACCGAGAGATAGAGCTCTTCTGGGGGAAGCACAGACCGTTGCTGTCTCTTTATTTGCCCAGTTCTGACAGTCGTTGAAATAATACAAATCAACCCCAGCCACTTGTTTAAACAAGACGAATTTGCGGATAAGCAACTTAAAATATTATCTCCCAGCAGACGCAGTGTCAATAAGAGAAAACAAGGCAATAATTAGTGCACAAATATAATGTTTTTACTACATGTTGTCTCCTCAGATCATTCCGAAGTAGAGAAGTGTACTTTCGAGATATTTTTGGGAAATAAGTATGATTAAGGGGAAACGAATAGTTGTCAGAATAAATGTTTATTGGGAATTTTATGAGCTGGAAGGCCATGAGGGGAA
Source organism: Drosophila auraria (assembly GCA_008042615.1). Lineage (NCBI taxonomy): Eukaryota > Metazoa > Arthropoda > Insecta > Diptera > Drosophilidae > Drosophila > Drosophila auraria. Next base: position 13,829 of record VNJW01006330.1, read on the forward strand.
TTACATAATATATATTATAGTTTTGCAAACACACCACTACCCCTTTTGATTACTAACCTAGCTCAGTTCAAATGGTGTTATGTCAGTCCCTTAAAGAACACACCCCTTTCTGATTATTATACCCTTGCAGGGTATTATTACTTTGTCCAGATCTTGATCAGCATCACCAGTCAAATCGACCTAGCCATGTCCGTCTGTCCTACACTAACTAGTCTCTCAGTTTTTGAGCTATCTGAATGAAACTTTGCAGATAGTCTTCTTTCTATTGCAGTTACTATATATGCCGGAACGGAATCGGACCACTATATCTTATAGCTGCCATAAGAATGATCGGAAAATTAATTAAACAAAAAATATAACTTCTCTGTTTTTCAACGAATTTCTGTAAATTGTAAGATATAGCTGTTTTTTATAGTTCTAGAATTACGGTTTTAATTACCCTAAGATCGGACAACTATATCATATAGCTGCCATAGAAGGGATCGGTCGATTTATATGAAAATGTAAAATTCTACATGTATGTTTAAATGTAAAACTTAGAAAATTTACTAAATGTGATATGTTTTTAACATTACCAGAATGGATCGATTTTCAATGTTCCAAATGCAGGCTGCAAGGGTATATAAACTTTCTTGTTTAAAAATTAAATTGTTAAAAAAATTTAAAGAGTTTGCTTAAATGGACTTAATTAATTTTAATTTTTAAATTTTCAGGCGAAGTCTCACAAGACAGGATTATATTAGGATGTGTTCAACGGAGCAACGTATTTATAAATCAATTTTCACCTATAATTGTAGGTACACGTTCTTACACTTCAGGAATATTTTGTTAAATACTAATATAAGCATACAACATGTACATTACTCAATATTAAGGTGTCTATTAAAATTTCCCAGAGAAAACATCAACTGAAAAATTCTGAAGTTTTTAAGATTTTAAGACATCCTGTTATGAGTTAAAGAATGAAGCAAAATGTATATACAAATTGTAAAGAGTTACGCAAGACAAATGTTGTTTTAATAAATATCAATCCTATAAACTCTGGCCGACATGTATTTCAATTTTAATCTGTGCAAGCATCAGCAAGTGTTCCAAGAGTACCAAAATACTTATAATAATAGCCTAGAACTAAATCAAACCAACATCGGATAATAACTGTGCGAACAGCCAAAGGAATTCCAAACCGGCCAGCCATAGGGCGTTTCAAGGCTAAAAATAGACCCAAAAGGGGTTGGTGGCACTGTTGCTTGTTACCAAAAAGCGGCGTTCCGCAAATACTCGTACGTCGCGTATACGTAATTGCCTGGTTCAATGAGAAACGCCCAATTAGTTGGTTTTTCTCGCTTTGTTTCAGCTTGGCAAGCCTGGCTTGGAAACCCAGCCCGCAGTCGAGTTCGGTGGAAAGTGGTCAGCGAAATCCGTAATAACAACAACGACACCTGACGCAACAATAGCCGAATAGACGAGCGTTGATTTATCTCTCTTTTAAGTTCTCCGTATCAAGCTGTCAACGCTTTATTTTAGCCCCAGACGCGCTGTGAGTTGCACGCGCCTCGCAGCTCACTCGAAAATCCGAAGTTTGATTCCTTAAAAATCGTCACGAATCGATGTGCAATTAAAAGTGAAAACAACCAAATAAATAAAGCGACAAAATCTCAGCGAAAAAAAAAACATATTCATCTCGTTTTTGGGAACTCTGAATATTGGTTCGGTATTCTTCTTCCGGTTTCGTTTCGAAAGGTGTATAAAAGGTGATCCGGTCTCAAAATGATATTCGGACGCTGGACGCGTAAGCAAATACTCACGATGTTTGGCTTGGGAGCTGCCCTTCTGGGAGTTGTGATTGTGATCGGTGTCCTTAATAGTGGTGCCTCCTCAAAGGAGCTTCCCTGGAACGACGCATCCAGAACGAAGTGCTACAAGACCAGTCCCAATACCACGCATTCCACCCTGGAATTGGTGCACATAGTGTTCAGGCATGGCATTCGCACTCCCGTCGACACGTATCCCAAGGATCCGTACCTAAAGGACGACTTTAAGCCAACAGGCTGGGGACATGTGACTAATGTGAGTGCCGCAGAAAATTATGGTTTTCCAAGAACTTTTTGTTTTTGAATTTGTGGTTGTAACGAGACATTTTTATCTTCATTTTTGTTTGCCTAACATTTCTTGTTAAATCAACATTGTAATATATGGAAAATAATATGTGGGCATTACATTCACGAAAAGTGAGTAGTAATTGGCAAATGGAGTGCACTCAGATTATATTTAATTAGCAAATATGTGCCAAAAATAATATTATTAAAATGGATAAAATTGGGTTATATAAAAAAAGATAATTATAAAAAGAAAATGTTGACCAAAAATAGTTAAGTAGCTACTAAGGTTCATTGGTTTGTTTTTAGTCTGGAAAACGAGAACTCTTTGAAATGGGCCGTTGGCTGCATCGTCGCTATGGAGACTTTATGGGACCCTACTACAGGCCTGATGTAAGTTTTGGTAACACCCGGGATGTCCGCTTTTTAACAACCAAACTCATTTAGCGGCTGCATGCTCAGGCAACTGCCTCTCCTCGAGCAATGATGTCCTTGCAAACAACACTGGCCAGCATGTTTGAGCCACGGGGAACCCCGATGGAATGGAACAAACACCTCAATTGGCAGCCCATTCCAATTGTATCCGAACCCTTGGACGAGGACTCGGTGGGTTTAAAATTTGATTTATTTAATTTAATTTAATTTTATGCTAATAAGAAGCGATTTATTTAGTTGCTTCTGGTTCGCACACCTTGCCCTCGGTACTTCGAGGCCCTTGAGGAGGTCCTAAAGAGACCAGAAGTGGTTGCAGAAACGGAACCATATGAGCAAATGTTCCGCGAGCTCACTAATTTAACAGGCAAATTGGTTGCGAGTGCCGAGGATATTAACTCCCTTTACATAACCCTGTTAGCTGAACAGGAATTCGGCTATAAACTGCCAGATTGGACCAAGGACTATTTTCCCAATCGCATGCAGTTCCTGGCCGAGCAGAGTTACGTCTACAATGCCTACACTCCAGAGATGCAGAAGATCAAGGGAGGTCCTTTCCTCAAGAAAATGTATAAGGAGATGGTTGCCAAGAGAGCGGGAAGCTTGAAGCCTAAGGATCGAGGAATGTTCATCTACACAGGTCACGACTGGACTGTCGGCAATATATTGTCCGCTCTGGGCGTTTGGAAGCGCCAAATGCCCAGGTTTGCTGTGATGGCCATCTTCGAGACTCACAGGGACAAGGAGACTGGTGAATATTATGTGGAGGTAAGTAGAAACAAAGGCAGAATGCGCACATCTTGCAGTGTGATAAAAGCCTATGCCTGTGTTATGTCCACAATTTTTGAAATCGAAATCAAATGCTTTGAAGATCTCATCTAGTATATGAATATGTATATCTTTGGAGATTCTTATAATTGTCTGCGTTGTCTCCCAAATGTAGGTCTTCCTCCGCAATGACGAGCACGGGTGTGTGGAGCAGCTACAGCTAAGGGACTGTGATCGCAGGTGTCCACTGAGTCGTCTGATTGAACTGAGTGCCGGCGTTCTGCCCAATGAGTCGGTGGAGCAGAGGTGCCGACCGCATGACGCTAACTTCGTGGAGCCGCCACCGCGAATAATCGATCAGAATGGCCGTTAGCGGAGAGCATTTGCCAAAGTTAAATATTTGCACTCAGTATTACTTAGCAGCGGATGGAGAGTTGTGAAAAAATATCAAGTCACTCTATACAATAAAAATCCCCAAATACACAACAGACCAAGTGAACGTTGAGTTAATTTTTTGGGAGGGGAAAGTAATTTTCGTGCGAAACTAATTAAATTAAATTTTATGCGAAAAATTTGCTATTGTAGTTGATGATTGCGCTGATTGAGCGCTCGCTCTTCGCTGCTCTTATCTATATAAGCGTATATGTATATATACGCATGAGCGACTCATAATCGAGACTTAAAAGCGGTCCGCAATTCTATTGATGTAGTCACTCAGCGCAAAAGCCCCAACGAAGCCGGTCCACTTAGTCTAACGATCCGCTAAATTTAGTTTGCGAAAATGCTAAAGTTCTTTAGCTTGGTGCTCATTGTGAGCTCGGGATTATTGGTTCGCGGAGGTGTTGTCGAGATAGAGGTTCCCGAGGAGGTTGGTCAGGACATCAAGGAAGTTCCCAAGACTCCAGAAGTCCTTCCCCCAGCCAAGAGCGGTGAAGGGAACTCAACCCTAAAGCTGGTTCATGTGGTAAATATGTGAAAAAATAAGTGGTTAAGATTCAATTAGTCCTCATTATAAATATGCTTACTAAGCCAGCCAGCAGACCATATAATTACACAAAAATCGGATTCATTATTTTGTGGTGACAATTTGTTGTTAAGGCGGCAGAGTCGTATAAACAAAATAATCTCCTAGGCTAACCGTAATTCCGTAAATGTTTTAATGAGAAGCCAACAGTGTTCTTTAAGCCACTCGAGTCACCCCAATCGAAACAAGCTTGCAGCTTGAGTGGCGTATACGTAATATTGCATTTAGCACCCAGACCTGGAACCGGTTTAGCGGAACTTAAACTTCAAATTTATGAGGGAACTCATTGTATAATATGTTTTCCCCTTTTCAATTTGCATAATTATAACTCAATTAAATTAAATAAGTACGCAAATGAATCGATGTAGGTGCATAAATAATTACTCATTAAAATCTGTGTTGGCATGTGCGGAATTGAAAGCATTTTTACTTAAACAATAAAATTCCTTGCGTATTTTTCTTCCCCAAATATAGCTGGGAAAACATTATTTATTGAATTCAATCAAACACTTTATTACACTTTAATGCTAATTAGTATTTAATAGTCACAATGGTAATCGTATATTATTTTTTAACAGCTATTTCGCCATGGCCCTCGCACTCCAGTCGACACTTATCCGAAAGATCCGTATATCAACGAGACCTATGAGCCTTATGGATGGGGCGCGCTCACCAACGTGAGTGTTTGACAAATAAAAGCAAGATTACCCAAGTTAAAATGCAATTTCCATTTGACAGGGTGCTAAGGTGGAGCTGTATAAAATAGGCAAACAACTGCGTCAGCGCTATAAAGATTTTCTGGCTCCCTACTATCAGCCCGATGTACGATAAGTGGAGCAAGCTCAGGGCATTAAAAGTAATCAGTCCGTTGCCATTCCAGATGATCCGTGCCCAATCTTCGGAGTCGCCGCGCACCATGATGTCACTGCAAATGGTACTGGCCGGACTCTTTCCGCCGGAGAACACACCCATGGAGTGGAACCTGATGCTCAACTGGCAGCCCATTCCCATTGTGATGGAGCCGGAGGAGACTGATGTGGTAAGTTCGGAGAAACAATATTTTATATTGTATAGGAATATAGGAAACTGGGCTTTTGGGGAAAATTGTAAGCATTAAAGCAGATATTAAAGGATTTATAATTCATATAAACCTAAAAACGTAAATGTAAAATGTCTTTGGATAACTTTTATTGTAATATCCCAAGTTCTTAATTCTTAACAAGATGTACGTCTACCTGCATTAGTTATATATCTAATACATTATATTTGCAGCGCATACGGATGAGGGTACCGTGCCCCCGTTATGACGAGGCAGTTTCGGAAGTGATGAACCTGCCAGAGGTGAAACAGCTGCATGCTGAGAACTCCCAGTTGCTACAGGAACTGACCAATCTTACCGGCCTCAAGGTGACCTATGCCCATGACGTCACCAACATATTCATCACGCTGCTGTCGGAGCAGACCTATGGATTGGAGTTGCCCCCATGGACCAAGGACTTTTATCCCGCAAAGATGCTACCCTTGGCGGCACTGTCATATTCTTATGATGCTTATACGCCCGAGTTACGCAGGATAAAAGGGGGCTTCTTTCTGGAGTTGCTTCTGAAACAACTTGAGGCCAAGATCTCTGGAAAACTGCAGCCCGAAAATCGCAAGATGTTTCTATCCTGTGGCCACGACTGGACCATTACGAATGTACTATCAGCCTTGGATGTTTGGACGGCTCAAATGCCTAGGTTCTCGGCTCTGATTGCCTTCGAGTTGCATCAAAAGTCCGAAACTGGGGAGTATTTCCTTGAGATCTACTTTCAAAACGATCCCGAGGAGGAGCCACAGCAACTACAAATTCCAGGATGTGACAAGCAGTGTCCTGTTGAAAAGTTACGGGAGCTGATCAAGGATGTTTTACCCGATGCTCCTTACGACGAGTTGTGTAAGGCTAAGGGCACCCTAGAGGGAGCTAGGATCAGCTATCACTAGTCAGCAGAATTCTATGATTAATGATCTATTGTGCAGTATTAAGATTAAACAAGGAATATAAATAGCAGTTAGATGTAACTTTAATTCCAGTGTTTGATTGGTTGGCACGCAAGGGAGGTGTGTATCAACTTGTTAGGTAAACGTAGCACTTTAAGTGTGAGAGTAAGTTGAACTAGTTTAAAAACGAAACAATATTTTTATGTAACCAGGTGGTAAATTGAGAACTTTTAATATTGGAAATAAATATATACTTTTTTTTTAACCTTATAAATAACACTCAGTGGGTTAACAGGATGCAAGAAATACAGATTTTTCTACCCAAAAAAATATTGGTAAATTAAACAATACAAAATCCTTACAAACCCTCAACCCAGAACAGATAAAAAACGTCTGCGACATAGGCAGAACGTCTGCGACATAGACAGTCATGTCTTATTTGTCATAGAATGCTTTTTTATGGTATACTTTTAGGCAAAGTTAATGCTCAAGTGGTTTGTTGAACCTATGAAAAATATTTGTATTTATTAATATATTAAATCTAATAATACGGTTTTTATTTGAAGACTCCCTGTTTGGCTGAAAAAGAAAGTGTATGAAAGCTATAAGTGTAAAGTTATCAAATATATAATTGTAATATAACAATTACTACAAGTCTTAATATTATTATGTGTATATTTATTTGTATATACTATCAGTCTTATACATATTGGAATTAATTTATACAATTATGATATATGAGATAAATTATATACAAATCATGGATTTTATGGTAATATATATATATACATTTTTTTTTTAAGCCCTCACAATTTTCGAGGTTTTTCTTGTGAGCATAATAACTTAATAAAATGATGTCAAAACATATTGAATATATCTTAATCAACCCTCTCCCATTGGCCCCACATCCATCATATAAAAAGTGCTCAGTCTCGCTTAAAATCAAACAGTTGGCATTTGCGGCTTCACTCACTCGAATCGGAAGTAAATCACCAAACAGCAAACAAATCAAGACAAAAGGGCAGTATGTAATTTTTGGAAAAACTTCCGGACCAATCGACAGCACAGCCCCAAAAAATTATATTCAAATTCGGCAATTAAGCAACGAGAATGGATATACGAAATTAACATAATGCTTAATCGGGAGGAAAAGCGATTTATTACCGGAGTGCTTACACACGCAGTTCGGATGACAAATTCGTTGGTATTTCGGCGAGGGGCGGCGGCGCCAACCAGAAAAACGAAAAGTACGGGTAAAATAAGCAAGCGGAGCAAATCCGAGAGTTCATATAAATTAAAAGTCGCGGACGCGTTTAAAAACGCCTCAAACGCTGCGGCATTGTTGTCGGTGTCCGGGCTTCTGGTTGTCATTATTCGGTCAAACACATATGTTACTTTATAGTGCTCGTACAATAGACCCCAGCTACAATAACAAATAGAATAATAGTAATAACAGAGAGCGACGGTGACGAAAGCATTTGGCGATAATGGAACGATAAAAGAGTCAAACGCTCATGTCTCCTCCGACTTTTCGACTCTTGCAATGACACTTACCCCGCAGTATTGCCGACGATAGTACTCACAGGCGGTAGTACTCGCGTGCCACGGTCGGAAGAGTCGAACATTTAAATATTACCTTAGTGCTTATCAGCTTAGAGGCTACTTAGGTTAGGCGAAGGCAAACAGAAGATAGTACCTCTACACTCGGAGAAACAGAATCAAATCCGAGTTCGCCTGTTGCCCAAAACCCGTTCCCCGCCTTTGTAAATTAGCTAGTTCGTGGCTTAATTAGGAAACACAAAATACAAATAAAGTTCAAGCGAACAGCGGCCATAACAAGTTAGTCTGCGATCTGTCCCGAGACTGTTGACTCCCAAGAAGCGAATCCGAGAGACCGAGCGCAGAATTGACCCAAGCGTGGAGTCGGAGAATCCGAGCCCCTGACAAATTCTACGAGTATAAAGCCCGCCACCAAAATGCCGCGGTCGCATTTCACTCGGAGGCATTGTCTAGCGATGACGGGCGGATTAATTGCATCGGCGGTTCTCATCTGGTGCGTCGCTCACTCGGCGCTCGAGTCGTCGGCCAAGCTCTACGATCCCGGCACTGATAAATCCACGCTCGAGCTCCTCCATGTGGTAAGTTAGTGGTGATGCTCACTAATCGAATCAAATATCTGAGAATCTGAAACAAATTATAAATAAATGCCAAGATTTTAACACAAAACAGCTGTGCAGCAAAGCTTTAAGTGATTACAACACTCTCCGGTGAAATCAGAGCTCTAATTAGAGGACTCTAGTTTTGACTAGGGTAGGTGTATTTTTAGTCCTGCAAAAAAGAAACAAGTGACAATCCTACAGTGCTTGGCTTAAAAGGATTTATATTTCACAGTTACTAAAGTATTACTGAAAAAAATAAAAATTGATTAATTAAGTCATTTATGTGCGTCGCAATTATCAAATATTTTCGGCTTTATATTGAAATAGACACAATCAATCAAATTAAAAAAAAAAAAATTGTAACAAATTAATCTGTGTGCATATATCAGGTAATCACGTTTTTGATTATTATCCACCCCGCCGCCTATAATTAGTAGTAATCATTGGTGAAACCCCTGCTCTAAGATTACGTAATCAATAAAAATTAGCCGTCAAAACTTATCAAATTTAATAATGAAAACAATTTGTTTTAAATACATTTTTGTAAAAAATGATTACGTAATCATTATCCATACAAACCCTCCCTCGCCAGATAATTGTATATTTCTGTATTTATATAAATACTTTTTATTAGATAAAAAACGAATGGTGGAAATAACGGCAGAACTAAACAAATATATTTCCTTTATCGTTATATTATTGGTTTGAAATCCCAAACAAATGTTGTGTACATTATAATATCTTACCGGCTGTTAATTTAATTATTCGGTTAGTTTTTAAAATATCATTGAACAACGTAGAAAATCATCAAAACATTAATTTTTTAATCAAAATTTGTATAAATATCATATACCCCAAAAAAACAAACCCATTAATTATATCACATGAAAAACCAGTTTAGAGCAATGAAGCCCTGCCAGTGTGTTTATATTTTTTAAGTCCTATATTACATATCCTAAAATAAAGGCCGCACCAATTAGCACCGTTTCAAATATTCCGGCGTCAGCAATCGTCTTTACAATAAAATCCAGCTGATAACGAACATTATGGCAGTGGCCCACAAAATGTTGTTCCCTGGCATTGACATTTACGTGGGCAGTAAAAAACTCACATTTGCCGATAAAGCATTTGTTTATAAACACGTCAAGCGAAAGTGCAAATGATGGCACTTTTTTGTAGTCGTGTGTAAAGTCATAATTATGATTATACTACAACTTAGCGGAATGCCAGCTCCGCTGGCAGATAAGATTCAGTTCGGTCATTTAATCGCAATCATCGGTACGGAAAGTGAACTTGTTCGGAAAAGATACGGGGGACAGAAAGCAGGTGAACTACCAGAAGACTTGTCTCTGTTCCCACTTATTATTTTATCAGCTGTTTGAGCCATTTGTCTCGCTCAATTCAGTCAATATCGAATTGTATAATTACAGTGAATTACAATTCACTAACGCAAAAAAACACGATCGAGTGTAGTCAGGCGGAAAGTTCAGCTGCTAATATTTCTCAAGCGGTAGATAATTCTTTTATAAAAAGTTGAGTTAAAAGTGAGTTGGTTTTATTAAGTTGGCGCTGACCTTGGAAAAATTAGTTAGCTATTATTATTACTGGTAATGGAAACCGGGGCGAAATCCAATTAATGAACGTAAAAAAGCAACAAATTATCAAATTTGTTTGCGTGAGGCACATTTATAAATTCCAGCAGCGTAATTACGTAAATACAGTATTTTTGTCTTGATAAAAAAAGCAAACCTGTATGAAAGCCACAAAAAATACGAATATATTAAGTGTTCTGCCGAAATAACTCTTACTTTAATTAAGTCGATTATAAACTTCGCCAGCTCGTACATCTTTAAGAGACCCACAACAAAAAATTAATTACAAAACCGAAATCAAAACAAAACCAAATCGTAAAACCGGCTTCCAAATTACAGTTTGCACAAAAAACCAGTCCGCAGTCAAACGTAAAATAAAATTATAAAACAAAACTGCGACGCACTTTTGTTTTTTTGTTTGAGCTATGTTCACACACGACTGGTGGACTGGAAACCCATTTGCCACAGTCTTGGAATAAAGTGTTTGAAAAGGCGATAGACGCAGTCCGAACCAGAGACCTGGGCTGACCTTCAAGCGAGCGAGCGCCTTATCAGCACGAAAATTAAAGCAATCAAACGGAACAGCGATCGCAAGTGAGGAAAATACTTCCGCGAAAATCTGGGGTCGCACGAGCCATAGACTCGTAATAATCAGTCGCGGAAAGTGTGCCTTAAACTATTAAGGGAAATCGATTAGAATTCTTACAAAATGTAATCGAAATAAGACATTTTACATTAGCTATTGGTTGAACAAATTATTATAAGTTCAAACCTTAGCAAATATATAAATATTTCAGATATTATATATATATGTTTACTTTAATGGAGTTAAACTTACTTTACTTACTTACTTACTTACTTTTAGATCGTTGAACTAGCTATTAATATTTTATTATTAATAAAATCACAAGAAGCCTAAACCCCTAAAATATTAAAGTATAAACTGAATAGAAAATAAAAAGGATTTAAAATTCGCCACGTGGGTGCTAGCTAATAATTAATTTGTATGCCTTTAGATTCTTAGACACGTCTATATTTATTTTTATTGCAGTGTGATGAATCCATTTGACTAATAAAAATTGTAATTGCTTAGGTATTCCGACATGGAAATGGATAAACCAATCAAGAGAAATGAATTAGAATTCTTAAGATATTCAATCAAAATAAGGCATTTAATTAGCCAGAAAGCAAAATATTTTCGTTTACATAAGTTATTGGGCAAACGAATTGTTATAGGCTCAAACCTTACCTAATTTATATTTATTTGCGGTATTCTTGCAAATTTAATGGAGTCCTACTTAAATATGCATCTAAAAAATTTACTGTGTGATCGTTAAATAATTTACTATTAATTAAATCATCAGAAAAAAAACCCTAAGAGAACAAAATGTAAATTCTATAGAAAATAAAATACAAAATAAGAAAATATTAAATTTCGCCAACGTGCTGAGGGATTAATGCTTACAGCTAATTAATGTGTGTCAATCAATTAGAATGCTTAAAATATTCAATATTTTCGCTTACATAAGTTATTGGGTAAACAAATTGTTATAGGCTCAAAGCTTACCTAATATACCTAATATATATTTATTTCTTGCAACTTTAATGGAGTTTAACTTAAATATCCATCCAAAAAACTTAATGTATGATCGATTATTAATTTAATATTAATTAAATCATCAGAAAAAAACCCCTATAAGAACGTGCTGGGGGGAATAATGCATCCAGCTAATTAATATGTGTCTGCCTTTACATTTTCAGACACGTCTTTATTTATTTAAGAATTGCAGTGTGGAGAATCCATTTGACTAATAAAAATTTTAATTGCTAAACTTCAGGTATTCCGACATGGACCACGAACGCCGGCGGATACGTATCCAAAGGATCCGTATGTAAATGAGACCTACTATCCATTTGGCTGGGGACAAGTAACAAATGTGAGTGGAGAAAAAGTTGGAAGTTGGGCAGCACAAACTTTTGCCTCGTCATCCCCCGAACCCGAACCCAAACCCGAGCCCAATCCCATTCCCAGTCGCATCCCCCCAGCAAAGCATTTAAATAAATTGAAATGCAAATGTTTGCTGGTAGAGCCAGGGGAACGGGGGGCGGAAGGCTGCATTAACATATACACATGCATATGTTTATGCAATTGCAAAAATGCAAGGCATTTATTATTTTATAACACTTCTCTCCATCTCTGTCTCGGACGCTCGCCGGCTCTCCAATTCTACGCTTCTCTGGTGTTGTCTCACGTGCCATCCGCTCATGCCATGCAATAAATCAACGCTCCAGAATGGCAAACGCGAGCTGTTCAACATTGGTACTTGGCTGCGTAAGCGTTATGGCAAATTTCTGGCGCCCAACTACAGTCCCGATGTGAGTAAGCAGTCACTAACGAACCGACAAGGCACAGCCCCTTACCACCCTACACAGAGAGAAAACATTGACTCAGTTGCTAGAATATTTTTTTTTTGTGTTTAACTTTATTGTAATTTATAGATTTGGAATTTAGTTCTTGATATGATTTAAAATAATTATGGATTTTAAATTATTATTTAAATTAGAGTTCCTAAAGTATGACATAAAATGCTTGAGTTTCTAAGTTAACTTTCCACACCGATTTCTATGACTTAACAATTAAAACGTCTTTAAAACAAACGCCTGTTCCAAATTACCTTAAACGAGAATGTTAATTGATAATGCTCAGTGCTTAGATGCTCAGTGTTTTCTCTCTGTTCACCCTTTCCATACTCCCTTACCAACACGTTCGTGGAGCGGTGGCCTGATAGTGCGGACGTTTACAAATTGCAAAGCTCAAGCCCGCTTGGCTCATCACTCAATTCCTTCTTTTCTCCCCTTTCTTCTTCCATCTCTGCTGCGCCGCTTTCTCCTTCTCCGTTTGCTCTTCCGCTTTCTTCTGTTTCTGGCATACGCCTCGATAGTTGGTTCACGCTCAGGCGACGGGTGTTCCACGGACTCACATGACCATGCAGACAGTTTTGGCTGCCTTCTTCCCTCCGAAAGGCACGGACATGGAATGGAATAGCCGGTTTAATTGGCAGCCCATACCTGTCTTCTCCCAGGAGCTCAATGAGGACACGGTGCGTATACGTGATAGTTGAAGTGATTAATCGAAACTATCGGTTTCACAGTGAGTTTTAAAAGATCTATCATTAGGTGATGATAGGTGCTTTTCAGACCAACTAAATAAATTATGTTTTTGATCTTTTAAATTTGCTTAACATATTTCTGATATTGGTAAACGTAATGTATCGCCGTAACATTTTTCATGAAATTCAGTACAGTTTAATGAGGAGAACTGTATGTTGAGAACATGTTTATTTTGTTTACGATATTTATAAAATATGAAATAGATTTTCGATAGACAAAACAACATACCTTATTATAATAATACCAAACAATACAATTATAAATAGTTACATTTGATATCATTTTTAGTTGCTGCTCGTGCGAACTCCTTGCCCCCGATATTTTGAAGCCCTTCACGAAGTCTACGACTTACCGGAGGTAAAGGCAGAAATCGCTCCCTACCTGGACATGTTCAAAGAGTTGGAAGAACACACAGGCCTGAGCTTCAAGGAGCCCGAGGATGTGCAATCTCTCTATTTAACTCTGCTCGCCGAACAGGAATGGGGTCTGGAGTTGCCTGAATGGACCCATTCTTACTTCCCCGAGAAAATGCAGTTCCTCGCCGAACAGAGTTACGTATACAATGTCTACACGCCCGAGATGCAGAAGATCAAGGGTGGACCCTTCCTCAAGAAGATGTTCGATGAAATGCAGCAGAAGAAGAATGGAACCCTGAAGCCCAGTGGCAGGAAACTCTTTATCTACACGGGCCACGACTCGACGGTGGTGAATGTTCTCTCCGCCCTGAAAGTGTGGGAGCGACAGTTGCCCCGCTACTCCTCTATGGTTTTATTCGAACTTCATAAGAATAAGGAAACCGGGGTTTACTGGGTGGAGATATACTTCCGTAACGATCCCAAAGCTCCCGCTCAGAAGCTCACAGTGCCCGGCTGTGAGTTCCAGTGCCCCTTGGACAAGCTACTGGAGTTGGCCAAGGATGTGGTTCCCACGGAAGCGGATGCCAAGCGATGCGAGTCTCGAAATTCGGCCTTCACAGAGCCACCTTTGCGAGGGCCATGATAACCAGAATCTAGTTCCTAGGAAAAAATCGTTAGGTGCTACACTTCTCAGGGAGTGGGACTGCCCCAGGCCCACCTGTAAACCACAACGAACCAGTTGAGTCAATATATTAGCTTAAGTCGAATAAATGCGTTAACCCATTTTGGGACCATCTGTACAATTTTAAATAATTGGTAGTATTTTCTGGGTTTTTAGTGAAAGGTTATAGCTAATTTCTTGATTGATTTTAATGATTGATGTTATGAACAGTTAACGGTGACAATAATTCGGCAAAACAAGAAAATATATACAATATAAATAGGCAACGCTTAAGGATCAACAAAGGAAGCTAACTTCGGGAAGCAGAAGTTTGTACACCCTTACAGTTGGCAATTTGATCCAACCGTTTCCAGTTACTGGAAATGAATGGACCCATCCCTCCTATGCAAGACTTATGATAGAGACCTTCGACTTTGATAGAATTAAGTAGTCCTTATGTTACTAGAAGTTACGTCGATTTTCCAATTATAAGTTGACAGACTTTTTTTTTTTAAATATCAAAACCGAAAAACCGAATAATATTCTATATAATGTATTATTTAAATTTAGGGGACTTACAATTGGTCTAATATATAAAAAATATACCTTAAGTAAATCGAAAATGAGTTCATAAAGTGCGTTAAGGTTCTGATCAGAGCTTGAGTTCGGAGTTTGGTGTCGGATATTGTCAGGCGGCGTCATTTTCGCCCCATGTGGCAGCCAAGTTGGCTCATTTCCGCTCTGTGGCGACAGTAGACTGCCGTCGTCGCCATTGCCCAATAGGCCGCTTCCGGTCGGCCTTTGCCAGCGGCAAACGCAAACAACTTCCGCACTTGTTTAGCCAGTTGGATGCGCCACTCCATCTCCATCTCCAGCTATAGACCCAGCTCCAGTTCACTTCCATTTCTATTGCCATCGCCAGCACCATCGCCATCTCCATCTCCATCTCCAGACTCCCCACGACCCCGCTGTCTTGCTCATTTTTGCCAGGAGGTGACATTTTTCGCATTGCGGTTTACCATAAACTATTTCATTGGGGAGTTGTGTGCCACCTCGACCATTTCTTTCGGCCCTAACCATCTGCTCATTCGCTTGTTTGCCATTGTTTACTCGTGTGCGTTGCCATCTCCCCTGACCTTCTTTCCGCTTTCCACTCTCTCGCTTTTCCGCCGTGTCTGTGTGCGTCAGCTCTGCCTCCCCCTGTTTGCTTTAGTGTGTGCATATCTGTAAACTTTATTTGTCAACGGGACGCATATGTTGTGTGTTTGCCAAAAAATAAACGAGTCCCCATGTATGCTACTGTTTTCCGCCGAGTATTCCCCAACTGCATTCAGCTCGTTTGTTTGTTGCTGCTTTTAATTTTAGCTTAATTTGATTTTCCGGCGGAAAGGGAAGCGCTGTATGAGTGTGGGTGCCTGACAAATCTATAATTGCATGTGCTCAGCTTTGATGATTAATGGTACTACAGGAAGTACGTAAACGCCATGTGTGCTCGGATTTCGATAGGACGCTTGAAAGCCAGTAAAATTTGGTTCTAAGTAGTACTCGCCATGTGTGAAGTAAGTAGTAATATTGTTAAATGATCAATATAAATTTAAAAACAAAATTTTAAGAGCACCTGTTTCCTGTAAATAAGCTCGTAGTCTAAATTAAAACAAGTGAGAAAGCTACAGTCGAGTGCGACCGACTGTGAGATACCCGGTACCCAAAGTATTGTGCGTGAAATTAAATAGCACACGGACATGGGAAAAACAAAATGTTGACAAATAAAGACAAATTTTGCCAAAAACATGTTGAGCAAAGTTTAAAAGGGACAAATTCTGTACGCAGCTGCATTTCGAATTAATACTGCACCCAAAAGCACGCAACACTTTTTTTCGCTACTGCCGTTGTGGCTCAAGATGGTAAGAAACTTAATTGTTTAATAACTTCCATGTTTATCATCCGAATTTACTCAAATTTTCAGAAAACGTCCGAAAATGCCTACTTATTTATTGTATCTATTTACTTTGAGCCAAATTTTACGAATCTAGCTTATTTAAGTTTTTTTCGTTTTTTGGGGGCGGAAGTGGGCGTGGCCAAATTTTAAAATAAACTTGATCTGCGTGCAACAGATTCCAATGTTGTCACCAAATTTGGTAACTCTAGCTCTTACAGTCTCTGAGATCTGTTGTTTCACACGGACGGACAGACGGACAGACGGACAGACGGACAGACGGACATGGCTAGTTCGACTCGGCTAGTGACGCTGATCAAGAATATATATACTTTATAGGGTCGGAGATTTCTCCTTCTGCCTGTTACATACATTCTCGGTTGGCACTAACTTATAATACCCTTGTACCCTATGGGTAGCGGGTATAATGATAATATTATTTGACCTAAAAGCATAGAGCTTTGAAAGGGCTAGCAGATATTGTGATTATCTAGTTGTATTTGCATACAAGGATCTTCAGGAAGTCTTAACTTAATTTTCTTTATTTAATATTCACCTTCGATGGGCTTCCGCCCCTCGAGCATGGACCCTCTCCATGAGTTAAAGATTAAATGGGACTTAAGCAAAAATATTAAATATAATTAATTTTTTTTAAACGATTTTTGTAAAAGCACTAAAAAGTGTCAGGCTTAAATATATATAGCTTTATAGCTTTTACTAAATATGTTTTCCTATTTATTTTGTAATATAACCGACATTTATATCGGAATATAAATGCTCAATACATAGATAATTTTTAAAGATAAATAGCATAGCACTTTTCTTAAATATCTAAGGTCAAAAGTTCCATAATTTCCGTACACTTTTAATCCTCAAATTTTAGAGAAACAAATACCAAAATGTTTATCATAAAAACGTAACAATTTGTTATGCAACAATAAAATTACATATTTGTATATAATATTATTTACATATAACTTATAATATTTCGTGTACTTTTTATACATGTTACGTCGGTGTGAACATATCAACTAATTTTCCAACTTCAATACATATTGAACTATTTTTTGTTATGTTTAAAAAAATTATTAATTATTAAATTATTATTATTGAAAATTTTGAGAATTCAGGGAGTTTATAGCACCAAACAACAGCACGATATTATATATATATTCTTATTTCCACTTAGCCTATGGAGAATATAACACCTCAGCTCCGAATGTTGACGGGACAGTTTGCCCAACATTGTCCAATAATGCAATATGATCGTGCCCCATACATATTACACATACCATACCATATAATAAAATTTAAGTTTAAAAAAAATACCTTTACAAATACACTTAAATGTTATTTGAGCCTATTAAATTAATAACACATTTCAATACACTTCCATGTCCAATACACTCTTGCCCGGCCTTTATAAAAAGCTTGTATGTTAATGTGAACTTAAACCAACAAAAATGCAATGCCCCATTTATGTGGGGCATTGGTACGAATGGAAGACTGGGTCAAGAAAATTACATAACTTTTGACTGACGATCGTATTGCATGGCCCGCGACAATCCAAAGGCGCACGAAGTGTTGCTCCTCAGTGTAGTTCCACAGTTTATTCTGTACAT
This sequence comes from Drosophila auraria, assembly GCA_008042615.1. NCBI lineage: Eukaryota > Metazoa > Arthropoda > Insecta > Diptera > Drosophilidae > Drosophila > Drosophila auraria. The sequence continues at coordinate 31,623 of VNJW01006330.1, forward strand.
AGTGGAACTGCAAATGGTCCTTCAGGCTTCAGTTTTGACACGGCAGAGATCGGCAGGACTGTTTTACTGGTGCTATCATTGGATTCACTTTGCAATCGGCATTGCTCGACGGGATGTTGTAAACCGCTCGACAGTTTTAAGGATTATCCGACTTTTACACTTATGCGGCTTGCACGCATTTAATTTGGTATTGATAGACTATCAGACTCTCCAAATAGACTTCCAGATCTTAACTCTAACAAACTTCTGGTACTGCTAAGCTGGGGTCTTTCATACCAAAGACTGTGCCAAGTTTTGGCTATGGAATGGAACACTAAGGCGTTTCCAGCTAGTTGCATTGGTTTCCCTCTTTTCGCCAATTGGCTGGTGTTCTAATTGAGTCATCTTTGTTCTAATGCCTGACAGTTCAACCAACTCGGCGGTGCTGGGTTACAGGTGAGTGCATGGCCCGATTTGGCGAGTTTATGCGGTGTCATTTACCGGAGCCAAATTCTTGCGAAATTTTGCCAACTTCGATTTTCACGGGTTTGGAAGTGCATTGCTTGATGCGCGCAGTTGGGCATTGGCGTCCCTTGATTTTTTTTCTGTGTAACCCGCATAAATCACGTCGGCCCTAACCGGCTCTGTCCGTTAATATGGAAACTGTCCCTCAGTTTTTACCTATCTGAATAAAACTTTGTAGATAGTCTTAATTCTAGAGTAGTTAGTATACATACATGTGCATATGTATGTCGGAACGGACGAAACCTGATCAGTGCAGTGTATCTTATAGCTGACATGGCAGCGATCAGATCAAATTAAGTATTTTTGTTTTTATACCCTTGCGGAGGGTATTAAAATTTTGCCATGATATTTGCAACGCAGTGAAGGAGGCATCTCAGACCCCATAAAGTATATATATTCTTGATCAGCATCACCAGCCGAGTCGATCTAGCCATGTCCGTCTGTCTGTCCGTCTGTCTGTCCGTCTGTCTGTTCGTCTGTCTGTCCGTCTGTCTGTCCGTCTGTCTGTCCGTCTGTCTGTCCGTCTGTCTGTCCGTCTGTCTGTCCGTCTGTCTGTCCGTCTGTCTGTCCGTCTGTCTGTCCGTCTGTCCGTCTGTCCGTCTGTCTGTCTGTCTGTCGGTTTCTACGCGAACTAGTCTTTCAGTTTTTGAGCTATCGGGCTGAAATTTTCAGCATAGTCTTATTTTTTTTAGCACGCAGTATATATGTCGGAACGGCCGAAATCGGGCCACTATATCCTATAGCTGCCATAGGAATGATGGCGAAATTAATGTAAAAAAAAAATTTACCTGTTTTTGTTTTTCAACGTATATCAATCAATTTCAAGATATAGCAGTTTTTTACGGTTATAGAATTACGGCTATAATTTCATTAAGATCAGACAACTATATCATATAGCTGCCATAGAAACGATCGGTCGATTTATATAAAAATGTTAATTCTACATGTAAAATGTAAAATTTACAAAATTTACATAATTTGATATTTCTTCAACATTACCGAAATGGATCGATTTTCAATGATCCAATTGCAGACTGCAAGGGTAAACAAACTTCGGTTTACCGAGGATAGCTTTCTTTCTTGTTTCTTTTAAGATATCGGATAATCCCTTTATTTAATCATATCAATACATTTTAAATTTCATTTAAGTCGGACCATGAAATAGGTTCGGTGTCTTTATTCATAAATGTTTTATATATTTAATTAAGGTTCTTTCGTTTGATTTGCATTTCGGCTTCCCGAAGCTAGCTTCCTTTCTTGTTCAATTTATTATAATCCTTAATCACTGAAAAACGTAAGGCGTGTTCCTCTACTCCAAGTCAACATAACAAGAAAAAAAACCTCTCACAATTCTCTATTATGCTAACGTACCTTTATAATGTCCTGTCCTTGCAGGACAAACTTTTCAAATCCATCATCTCGCGCAGCCTCTTTCATTTAATCAAATCATAAATAACCCGACGCTCATCATGCTGGGACTGCACATTCATAAATTTGATCATTCCAGACTCTTGCTTCCCAGACTAGCATAATTATTAACCCTATTATGCACTTACTTATGGTAGTCGTTCCTCACATCCCTCCCTGCCCGGTCCCCCGAGCTCCCTCGGAATGAGACATATGCCCGGGTCCACAAATCTACTTACCGCAGACTGAAGCTTCAGTTTCAGCTTTGGCTTCAGTTTCATCTCCGGCTCAGTTGAAAAAGTTTGGGATGGCGAGCAAACTTTTGTGCGGGCTAAGTGCAGGTCTTAGGGTGAAGTTTGAAATTTTTTGTTCCGATTGCGACTGCGACTGAGACGAAAGACGTTGCAGCGTCCGGTAGGCCCCAAGTTTCCACTGAGCCGCTGCAATTTCGCCCCACATATTTCTGCGGTCAGCTTACTAACGACTTTTCGATACGGACCGTGCACAGCTGAAAGTTTTGCACTTGGCCGGGGAGATAAAATTTGCCGATTTGCGAGCGGGGCGGCGGATTGAAGGTGGCAGCCTGCCACCTGCTCCTCCAGCTAATCCCAAAGCGGAAGGAGGTACAGGTGGAGGGCTGCATATTAATAAGCTGTACAAATGTTTGCCGGCAAACAAAGTGCCAGGATGCCAGCGCTCAAAGTCGGATGCCGTGTAGTTCAGTCTATTAAAAGGCACAATACACTTCCTCCACAGAAACCCGGACATAAGCAAAGAATGGGCCATGTGATGCTTCGGTTCCGCTTCCCTTAAAAGCACACGAAAATACAAAATACAAAACAGCTGCTAGAATATTCTCAGCCGAATATAGTTTGGAATTAGAATATTTCGTTGATAAGAAAGGCTGGAAATCGTTATCATTGATATCTTATATATGGACTGGATATACCTGCACTTATTTATTCATATTTGTGTATCCTTTATAGCAATTATTTTTTTCACTGTAAAGAGAGTGAAAGCTTTCCTCACTCAAACTGTTTACCGTTTAGTTTCGCATAAAGCGTACTCTGCCCTGTAAAATGCATAAATCTTTGTTAGCACTGGGGCTCGCTTTCATTCCGAGATCCTAGGTCCTGCATCCTGGCTCACTAGTTTCCAGTCCTCGCCTTACTTGCTCTGCCGCCTGCAGCTGCTTGAGCTTCTTGTTTGTTGCACGTTTCATTTGTCAAAAAAGGTTTAGGAATTTTATTGCCAGGCCCGGCTCTCGGAACCTGCAACTCAGAGCCCAGTGGGTAGTGGCAAAGTGCCCAAGGAAATAGTGGGTGGGATGTGGCTGAGGTGGTGAACTGCTGCTCTTGTCGGCTGCCTTAAGTGGCAACTGCTGGGAGCCCATTGAAGTGCCACTAATAGCACAATAATTTGTACACGCCTTGCTCCCGACAAGGACAGAGAAATGCAAGGTTAACAGACTACCAGCAGGCAATTGAAATTAAAGCTCACAAAATAGAGATCCTGGAATAGGGAGATGAATATTTTAAGTATTTTGTGAATGGCTGTAAAGCCCCATAACCTTAGGAATTGTAAATTTAACGGAATCCGATACAAGTGGATAAAATGTGCTTCATGTGGGAACTGAAGGATATTGTGCCGGAATCCAAATGCTAATTAGTTCTCCAGTAACGCGCTAATGCCTTTGTCGCGTATCTTCGCTAGACTCTTAAACTTAGATTTATTTTTGCAAATGAAAGTTTTAAGTATAACGATAAATTAAACCAGAAAAAAGATAATATCGGCAAGCCGGAGTTTATATACCCTTGCAGATAATTTTAAAAAATTTTAATTTATTTATGGCTGAAAAAATGTAAACGGGAAATTTTTAAAATTATGTTATCCATATCCATAGGTTAAGAAAAAGAACAAAACATTTGAAACGTTTTTTTCAAATAACAATATTTTAATATCAGTTTGGCGATTTTAAAGTTCATTGCGTTTGGGCATATGAGTCTACATATCTTTTTACATGTATGTATGTACAGAACATGTAAAAAGTTGACTATATGGAAACTAAGTATGACGAGTTATATCGAGAAACCCAGTTTTCGGAGATATGTGGTATAAACTAATAGTTTAGCAATCTCATAGGCAAAAGCTTAAAAACTTAAGAAGCGAAAAGAAAAATTGGAAGTACAGGAGATGAATATCTTTGTGTTTTTCTTTCTTCATATACCTCATTCTTGAGCAGGCTATACTATCGCATGAAAAATTTATTTTAGTTAATTAATTAATTTAATTCCGCTGAACAGCGGAAAAACCAGAAAGTCGTTGAGCAAGAGGTGTTCAGCCGTGTCTGTTTAACAAATATAAAAAAAGTGATAAACTAAAAAAGTCATTTGATTCACAAATACACACTAAACAATATTCGTTTCCACCTTCAGCCTCATTTCTCCTGAACCAATTAATTATTCATAAGTCCAGGTATGCACAGCCATTTCTTGAAACCATACCTTTTGATGGATATATCGATTATTACAATTTTGAGCTGATTTTTTATTTATATATATTTATTTATTTATTTATATTTATATAGTAGTCGCCTTGCGCACTCTCTCTGTGCTCACCGTCACTACGTGGACGGCCGTCCACAGCGATATACTATACTTTTAAGTTACAAACCCTACAGAATCAAATAAAATTAATATTATTCGATATTCCGAAAGCGATTTACTATAAATATATAATATAATTGTCCGTTTAGTGAGTTTTCTTGCAGGCTTGAGGTGGGAACAGTTTTACAGTTTAACTTTTTTTAAAACGAGTTTCAATACAAAACTTCTTTGATTTACTGTTGTTCAAATAGGTAAACAACCACAAGTTTCTGCACCCAGACTTCAGTTTCCGGGCGATCAGGGCTCCCAGAAGTCAAATAACATATCTTAACATACGAGCTCAGTCAACCCCCAAAATGTTTCAGAAAAATATATTTGGCATAATACTGGCTAGGTTTTTTTTCAAATAAGTTTCCAACAGCTGAATGTATTACATCAAGTGAGCATAGTTTTTAATGTCAAGAGAGCAACCTTATAGAGCTGAGCTATCAAGATAACTTGGAGGAAACTAGAACTGAAAAAGTCCTGTTTTTTGGTCCAGAAAATGAAGCCAACGAATGACAGCAACGCAATTTTCTATTTGACACTGGTTATACTAACCACATGCGCCATGTGCGTATGGCAGTTCTCGGGCTTTCATCACCAGGCCGAGAAGTTCAAGATGATTCTGCTAACTTTTCTGGCAATTAATATAATTCAGTTCATTTTGTTCACGCCCATCAAGTTCGCAATAATGTCCTGCGATGCCGCTTGGTGGCCAGCTTCTCAAGCTCCCGTGGTTCCCGATCAAAGTGCCAAGCCTGAGACGTTAATGGAGAAACTGCGGCTGCGTCTTCGAATGTTGCGCAGTGAGTTATTGATCACGGAGAGGCACCGCCACGAGCCTCTTAACCTGAAGTTCCGCTTGATTACCCAGGAACTCTGGTTAATTGGAAAGCTATTCCTGATGTTGTTAGTTTTGATCTTAGTGCTATTCGACGAACAGTTACCATATTACAATACCGCTAACACGCAACACCTCTTTGAGTTTAATCATACAGATACTATGGGTCTGTCTACTTTGACCGTCCTGCCGGATATATATCCCTTCATCGAAATGTCGCTGATTAATGCCTTCACGGACACGGGAAACAAAAGTGGTGGCGTTCCGTGGACTCATGCGGAAGGCACTAGATTGTTGGGAGTGGTAAGACTGAGGCAAATGAGATCCGAGGACAAGCACATGGGACTGAAGGACCCCGTTTTCGACGATACGGACTACTCCGAGGGCTGGAAATTGCCATACGTAAGGGAATCGTACACGGACAAGTTCTGGCAGATCTACCAGCCATGGGTGGCGCGTGTTTCCACATTTCAGGACAGGATTATTATGGGCATCAGCCACAAAGGCGACTTTATCAGCTATCCGGAAATGATGGGCTACGAAAACCTCCTTTCCGATACTCGTGCCAAGAGCAAGATGGTGCTGAGGTACCTGCAGGAGCATAAGTGGCTGGACTTAAGCACCAGGGCGCTGTTTATGGACTTCAGTCTGTATAACGCGGATGCGAACGTCTTCAGCGTGTGCACACTGTGGCTGGAGCAGTTTCCCTTTGGAGGAATCAAGACCTACAGAGTGATCGATAGCTTCGTCTTCCTGGATCAAATACGTGCGCTCTCGCTCTTTGGAGTGTTGGTCCTGTTCGTTTTCGCCATCACGTGGCTGCAATTTGCCAAGGCCTTTTGGATTAGGGTGTGGTACGAGCCCAAGCAGATAAAGAAAGTGTGGACCATAATGGATGCCCTGATCCTGGTACTCAGCTTGCTGGTGACGTCGGTCATGGCACTGCGGGACAGCATGGTCCAAGGCATGATCCGAAAAGTGGAAGTTGCTGTAATGGTGGAATTTATCGACTTTCGCGAGCCGGCGCGACTGTCCTCCCTCTGCTGCATATTGGAGGGATTTACTGTGGCCCTGGTCACGATGCGTCTGTGGAAAGTGTTGCAGTTCTCCAGCACATTCCAGCTCTTCACGAGCACCCTTTTTCTGGCTTGGAAAACCCTTTTCTGGACGATTATGGTCACTGTCGTTTTTCTAGTCGCCACTGGCATTGCAGCGGTCGCCATTAATGGCAATAATACCAGTCACTTTAGCACTCTGATGAGGGGAATAATATCTCTAACCTGTTTTGCTTTTGGCTTTAATGGCCATGTAAAGCCTCCCGATCTTTTCCACGGCGGAAAGTGGTTGGGCATTGTCTTGTACGCCATTCTGGGATTCGTGGTGCGGATGCTACTCATCAATATTATTGTATCCATGCTGGAGACCCACATGGCACACGCCAAGGCAGAAAGGGATGAAGCAACTGTGAGTCGCTTGACATATTGCCAATTTCTTCGCGTCGAGTACGCCGGTCTAATTAACTTTTTTAAAAAAGCCTGCTCTTCGAAAAATAAATATTGGAGAAAGGATCGCACTGTTGCCGAGAATATCGAAAGAAAGCTGAATAAGCAGGTAATCAAAAAGGCCGATCAGAACCGAAGGAAACGGCGACGACGCAAGCAACGGCGCCAAGATGAGGCTTTGGATCAACTCAGATATAGGGAGCGAATTGAAAGGACTCTAACTCTGACGGCCATACTGCAAACCCAGATGGAGCTGATAGAGCGGCTGATGTTCGGGGACGAGGATGGCCATCTGCCACCTGTCGATGAAGATGATGATGATGAGCCGGGTACATCTGGTCAAAATCAGGAAACCCAAAAGAAATAAAAAAATAAATAAACCAAACTAAATCAAAATAGAAATTTAGTCTCCTCGACAACCAGAGGTATTTCTTTAAAGGTCCAGATCTTGTTATAAAAAAATTGTTAACGGACCGAAATTCTTTCTTCAATACTATTAAAATATTTCAGATCCCCGAATGGGATTATTACAGATTATCGTACTTTTTGTACTTTAAAACGGCTTTATTCACCTTTTTAATAAGCTGAGTCTTTAAGCATAGCCGAAAGTAATATGCAGAACGCTTTTAAAAATAAAATTATACAATAAAATACGTAGCATTACAGGAAGTTTATAAAGGCTTGCTCGATTTTGTAGATTTTATATATACTGGATACGTAGACTGGATCCAATGGGACTTCGTTGAGAAACAGAAAAGCCGGGGTCCTGCCGAAATAATACTGGTAACGCTGCAAATGAAGACAAGCATGCATAACAAAGGCACATCTATCCCATCCATGTAGTAGTCTTCATACCGTAACTTGTCTCTCAGCTAAGAAGGACGAAGAGATACTCATATCGGGACATAAACCTGCAGAATAACTTTAACCCAACAGAAAAGAAGCTGGTGCTTTTCACGAGAAGCTTCGTGTAAGCAGAATATCACAGATTGGAAACAGATCACTAAACCCAAAAAAATAATAAGGCTCTACTTGGCAACTTAAGACCCATTCTGAATTAGGGAGCACCAGAGTAGTGGCTTTCTAGGGCTTACCATATAGAAAGGCAATAAAGAAATTGGCAAATATACAGGGATCCGGATCCGTAATGGAACCAATTGCCGGATAGCGGAGAACAATAACTATATGACCGCCGAACTGCGATTCGAAACTGCACATTGTATAGAATGCGAGGATGCACATTGTATAATAAGCGAGGATTAGAATAAAGGGAATTTAGCTGAGCCTACAATTATTATATGATGCCTCTGTTTTACAGAACTATATAAATTTTGCAATTTCATTTAAAGCTGGTGTTGGACTCTTCTGAATTTCTCCGGATGATACTTTAAGTTTTAAGTGCCAGCAATTGTATTTAATTTATATGTATTTAAAGCTTAAAATGTTAGCAATTAAGTAAGCTCTAATTAGCTTAAATCTCTTGACTTCCCAATATGCTACGATATATTTAATTCCGAAGTCCTTAGTATACAGTGGTACAGAGATAATCTCTGAACACGTTTTTTCGAGAATTTTAAGGATCATCCCGCCCATCATAAGAGTAAATACCTTAAAGGGTTGGGGGCTTTTTTTGTTTATGTCATGGCTAAATAATTATGCGCAAACAGGCAAAACTTTAGACTGGAAAAGGCTTTTAAGGCAATTTGGCGCTCGCTTTGTTCGACTTGTTTGCTATCCAAGCATTCTGGCTGCGCTCCAAGTCGCCGAACTAAATGACTGAGCGAAAGGGGGCTGCACACCCCACACCCGTACTATTGCTTCCCTTCTCGATGCCAATTCACTATTGTTATGAAGTAGGCAAATAAAAATTTAATACGGCATGCTTTTAGGCCGAGAGCGACTGCAAACTATTCCCAGCGAAATCTGAGCTAAATGCTAACGCTAAAATGGACTTTACAAACATTTTCAAACATATCCCCCGAGCTAAACAATTGCGAGAGTAGCGGAGTCGAAACTTTTGTGTCGTTTTTCTATCAGAGCGACAGACAGATAGTCTGGCAAGTGTTTTTCTATATATTTTCTGTGGTACTTATGTCACTTGGGGGGCTGGGAAAACTTTTATAATTATTAGCAACAAATGAGCAGTGACAGAGCGCTTGTGCCGTGACTGTAACTTTGCAGCTTTGTAGCTTTTTGTTCTCAGCGTCCAGACGCCAGAAATCACAAATGATCCCCGCCCTCAATTTAAAAGTTTTAACAACCTGACTGTCTCTGTATTTTGACTCTGCAGCTGTAGGTGAGGTGCTGTGTGTGTGTGCTATCTGAAGACAAACGGTAAAAGAAAGAGTGGCCAAATCAGAAGCCACGTGGACTCTTTCCTGCTTCTCAATCCGTATGTGTATGTGGGAGTGGTCTACCGAAAAGTTTTAAATTTTGGATCGCTTTTTGTATGCGACCGCAATCAGCACCTAAAAGGATGCAACGCTTTTTGTCCAGCGACAAGGGCTGCTGGCACTCAGAAGCTGCCTGATATGACACAGGCTATGCAGAAACTATGCCCAAAAGCAGGCAACCTTGCGATATTCTTTGTGGAATATATTAATAGAAGCGGAGAAGATCAGTCCACCTTAGCTGGAGGATATTCCGAATTCTACTCTTGTATCCTTAAGATTTCTAAGACTTAGCCTGGTTCTAATGAACATCCTCCTGCTGTGGCGTAAATCGGGTAGCAAGCCACAATAATTGAATATTCAACATATAAGCAAGTTCCACGATTAAGACATGCTTATATCTGCTGATTGAATCCATAGGTAAACTAGTATTAGTTTGGTGGTTAAACCCCAAGAATCTTGTTATCATACCTATTATTGATTGTCCTGTGTTGGATATAGTTCCTTCCAGATTAATAGCGGATTTACTTGAAATATAAATTCCTAAAAGCTCCAAGGCATTGGAACTAATAAAGTAATTGCTAAATTATGACTTTAAGCCAGACCGTAAGATTACTTCGAAAGTATAGGGAGCCTTAAGCCAAGCACCGAGCGGATTTCGCAGATCAATGCAAATTCAACTGGATGATCGCCTTTAGTTAATCAGAATTCAGAGACCACCTTTTTATATCATTGTGCTATCCACAACCGCCCTATAGATGTGATCCAAAGCGGTAAGGCTCCTCTTAAATAGCCCGTTTTGGTCTACAGACGATAGTTCATAAAAGAAAATGTGCGTATATGGACCCAGTCTCAAGCTAAACATATGGCCAAGATTTTCAGAAATACAGCAACCCTCATGTGCTTTATTCTGAGCCCCTCCTCGACGAAGACTGTTCGACTTTATGAGTCGGGAATGATGCATGTGTTTGCCATGACAAAAAAAAATATATATCTTTTGAGCTTCTAATATAAAACGAAATTATATTATAATACTTTTGGAATTTATTTTACAATTTAGCATTACTTGCTACTTTAAGTAAAAAACAGCACCTTGTTGACTTCCCTTTAAAAATACCCCACAAACATTTTCCTGACAACATTTTTACGATTTCTCTTTTGGAATCTCTTCGTATGCGCTTTCAAAACAAATTCTCTTTAGGTCAGAAACTTCTCTCTGGAAGAGAAACTGCTGAATGGAAGCCAGAGCACAAAGCGCTCTCTCCCATCCAAAAGAGCAAACTTCGTCATGCCAGGCTTTTGGGTTAAAGTTTCCACGGAGATACGAGTGCCCGTATGTGTGCTAGCTTTCTCTGCCGACAGGATTCGTGGCAGGATTTAATTCATAACTCGAGAGCCGTGTCCTCGGTGTACAGCCAAGGTTAAGTGCTGCTGCAGCACCAAACACGTCACTTCTCGAGTCCTGAATTCCGGAATCCTTCGAGGGAGAGTGTATGTGTGGGAGTTCTCCCCGCGGCTAGGGATTCGTCCTTTTCTTTTTATTTTATTCTTATGTTTTCCACTACTTGAGCACGAACACCCCCGCCAAACAACAAGAAAAGATATTCCTTAATTTCCCAAAATCGAGCGAAGGAGGAGGTTCCGTAAACAATTGCCTGGAAATACAATGCATCTTGTCTTTAATCAGTGCTCAAAAAATGGGTCCATTTTATTGGAATTTTTTCCTCACTAGCGTACAAAAAGCGCCATTTAGCAAATGACATTGACTCCAGAAAAAGCATAAGACCACCGACCCGACATAATTAGTCCTTGTCACGCCCGAAAAATGTCCAAAAAATGATTTACATAAAACTTTGCTGGAAAATTTTAAAGCCACGCTGACCTTTGGGGTCTCATTTTTTAAGCCGAAAACTCCCAGCTAAAACCCAAACCTTTTTAATTTACGCGACACGTTTCTAGCGCCTACACTTTTTTGATGAATTTTCGAGAAGGGTGGGCTACCTCCAACAGGGCGATGGTCATAAACAAATGCCAAGAGCAGTGCAAGAAATATTGGGACAATCAAAAATGCAAATGTCACTACGTGAATTGTTAAATCGCAGGAAAAATCCTTCCTCCAAAACTGCCCAGGGGCGGCAGTTGCTTAGCGGGTGGGGCCAATAAATTTTCCTGCAATTCCCGACCGCATAAATTCAAACGTATACATATACATATATTTTCCGCTGTATTTATCGCAAAAAGTTAATTGCCAGCCCGTGCTCTCTATTAATCATATTCCATAATTTGTTTAGCCTAATTAGCCGTATAGATAGGCGAACGGTGGTCTAGGAGGGATTCTCCTTCCAGCCCCTACTTCGGCACTGGTAGCATTTAGCCAAGGATAGGCCTGGATCTGGGATCATTAGCCACGGCGCCGGAGAGTTTGCAAGACTTTCGTGGGGGCAGTTGCGGGTGGGCGGCATAGATTGGATTTCAATGGAAGCCCCATTAAATTATGTTAAATTACAATCAATAATAAGCTTTTTCCCGGGTTCTTGGTAATTTGTTTTATTAATAAAAAGTTAACTATTTAGGAAAAAGGGCTCTAAAATAAATTTAAATATGGGAAATTCGTATTGAACTATTAATTCAAACTTATTAAAAACTTTAAAGTTTTTATTATTTATAATGTATCCTAACACTTGCTTATTTTAAGCATTAAACATTGGATTTAAAAGCCACAGAGGGGAAATCAAACCAAGTCTTAAATTAATAAGAAACCCTAACATTATATTTTGACAACACAACCTACACACTGCTAACCTGAGTAAACCTTTCGTATAATCAAATTAAACGCAAAACAAGAAAATAATCTTAGCGAACATGCGCCGGCTCTTGTTCTCTTGTTTTCGAGCATCCTGCATCAGATTTGGTGTTGCAGCCAAGTCAAACATTAAGCGAAATGTCGCCCGGCCATTATTCAACCATTTTGCGCCTTGTCGGCAAACAAAATTAACAGCCAGCTGAAAACATCTACCGGCAAGCAAACGGCAGAAAGAAGCAGGAACGAGCATAAACAAGTCATAAAGTTTTGTAACTAGGCCCTGCTTTTTTTGATTTTTTCGTATCTGAACCTAGAAGCAGTACCAACTTAATTTTCGCTGCTGCGTACACATTTTATATGCCCTTCCTTGAGGAATTTTTGTCATTTTGCTTTAAAAAAACTATACTCCTAGCCTTTGCATTTATCATAATTTAATTATTTAGTCTACTAGGCCAAGCTTTCAGTAAGAAGCCCTTTACACAAATACATATAATGGGTGTTATAATAATACTATTATTTTTTTTAGGTATGGCGAACTATGATTTATGACGATTCACGGAAAATAATAAATTGTATAGCAAGGTAATTATAACTTAACATTGATGTTGAAAAATGTTATCATGCGTTCTGTAATTAAAAAAAAACTCAATCAAAATATTTTCCCCATATTGCAGCTTAAATGGGTATTTCCCTTCCTTGAAAGGTCTCATTGAAGTGCATTTTATAAGGGCATCTGAATATTTGCTTCCAGCTTTAGGACACATCTTTTACGTCCTGCCTCGACATGCACGGACTTTTTTAATGCAAAATTCGTGTAGAGTTGGGAGAATTTTCCTTTTGCTGCTTCCAAATTTCCACCGTCGACTCTGTGTACTGTTTTGCTTGTTTTTGCCATTAACAGCAATTACAAAATGGCAAACAAAAACGTAACCGACAAAAAAAAATGGGCGTGGACGCTGGGCAAGGGTGAACTTTTAATTATTTAGACGGGTGAACGCAAAAGTCGCGTTCCCACTTTTATACATTTTATATTTTGCTTTAGTCTTTCCTTTTTTCGGAAGCAGTTGCAGATTTTTCGGCTGGGGCGTGACGCTCACCTGGCAGGCAACTTAATTATGCAACGCATTTGCCACCTCCTGGAATTTTCTGTTTTTGTTATCACAAGTTGTAACTAATCAAATTAAAGGCCAGCCCAAGCCAAGGAACTTCTAACAAAAAAAAAAAAAGGAAAACGGAAAGTGCCAACGCGCAAATCCTTGAGGTTATGGGGATTTCCAGCCCTGTGGCAGGCGATAACATATGCCGGGGATTTTTTTCGACTCTTCCTTTGGCTTCTGGCAGCTGCCGAGGAACTGCCATCTACTATCTTAGCGCGCGAACGCAAAAATGGCCATTTAAATTGTGCATCAATGCATCAAATGCGCCATGAAAGCGTTTTAGATAAGCCGAAACGCGAAACTAACAAATAACCACGGGCCCAGGGAGCGAAATTGGATTATGTCGTTGCACTGAGAGAAATAAAAAGCAACAGTTCTCCCGTTCTTTTTAAGAATATAGTGTAGTCAAGGCGTAGTTATACCGTGGAGCATCAGATATCATTACCTAAGATTAAATTTTGCAATTTTAAAATACTCTTAATTTTCTTATTGAAATTTGGACTGATATACCAATTCACTCTCAGAGCTTGATACTATTTAGTAGCATGCTGGACAACCCAATGAAGAACCATTGCTCTAAGTGTGCAAAAGGCTTTAAGGAAGCAAGCAGCTTGTCACTTCAGTTGGTAATCAGTCGTGGTGAGATTTATTTAAAGGCACGATGTGCTTTCAAGCTTTACAGGAACAGAGTGGATGAGTAGGCCAAAGGAGCCACGAAATGATTGGCCACAGGAGCAGCAATAGGTGTCGCCAATGGAGCAGCAGCGTACTTGGCAATCACCGGAGCAGCCAGTGGAGCTGCCACAGGAGCGATCACAGGAGCAGCAGCGATCCCATTGTAGTTCCTGGCGATCACCTGGCTACTGGTGGCAGTTAACACCGGAGCAGGAGCAGCCACCACGGCAGCAGGGGCAGCGTAAGCCAGGGGAGCGGTGTAGGCCAGAGGAGCACCCAGAAGTCCTGGCTTGGCGGCAGCACAGGCAACGAGAGCGAGGACAAGAACGGCCTGTGGAATAGAATGTGTGATTATCAAAATCTTTAGAGTTCCTTTCCTGCAGATCTTACGGATTTGAACATATTGGCTGTATGTGCTTGTTTTGCTTCTGTGGAAGGCTGGTAACTGTTTGATGTCACACTGCTTTGCTCGAGCTTATTTATACCCAACAACTGTCTTCAGCTCTGACGCATTCAGTTCATTGAAATGCCCGATCGGTATCCCGTTACCATTTGCACTTTACCATTGTTTATGTGATTTCCCACTGCTGAATGTCGAATAACTGTTGGTGGCCACTGAATTTGTTACCCTGAGGTCACAGTCTCAATCTCGCCTCCACTTTGGTGGGTGTATAAATAGCACCATGGAAGTGTTGGACGATATCATACAAGTTCAAGTTTCCGAACTGAAAACACCACAACAATTCAACTAACAAAATGTTCAAATCCGTGAGTTTGAGTATCGCAAGTCTCGATAAAGTGTTTTAACGTTTCTGTATCCGCAGGCTGTTGTCATCTTGGCCATCGTTGCTTGCGCTTCTGCCAAACCAGGACTTCTGGGTGCTCCTCTGGCTTACACCGCTCCTCTGGCTTACAGTTCTCCCCTAGCTTACGCTGCTCCCGCTGCTGTGGTGGCTGCTCCTGCTCCGGTGGTGACTGCAACTAGTAGCCAGGTGATCGCCAGGAACTACAACGGAATCGCTGCTGCTCCTGTGATCGCTCCCGTGGCAGCTCCACTGGCTGCTCCGGTGATTGCCAAGTACGCAGCTGCTCCTCTGAGTGCTCCAGTGATTGCTAAATATGCTGCTGCTCCTCTTGCCGCTCCTCTGGCTTACTCTTCCCCTCTGGCGTACAGTGCACCTCTTAGCTACGCCTCTGTTCCTTCTCCCCTGCTTATCTAAATAAGGAAACTGTGATCAAATAGATAAATAAACGAAACTACTAGGCTGGAAATGTAAACTAAGAAGCCTTTTTATTCATTGTTTTACCCTGTGGGGTTCAGGGGACCGAGACTGTGGGGCGAGACTACTATATAGAACCGTAGGGTACAAGGGTACTATAACTCAGTGCCAACAGAGAATGTATGTAACAGGCAGATGGCGGCATCTCCGTCCACAGAAAGAGAATATATTCTTGATCAGCATGGTCAGCCGAGTCGATTTGGCCTTGCCAACAGTACAGATCTTAGCGACTATACGAGCTAGAGCTCCCAAAATTGGTTAAAACATTTTTATCTGTTGCACGCAGATCAAGTTTGTTTCAAAATTCGACCACGTCTACTAACGCTTTTCTTAATCATGAAAAACGTTTTAGCAGGCTATAATCTTGAATATTGGTTATCGAAAATATATTAAAAATATAGTATGATAGAAGGGGATAGTATTATTCTCCAGATTCAACGCACAAACCTTTGGACGGGGTATCTCGCAGTCGAGCTCACTCGAAGCACAGTCAATGCTTAACGGGTCTAGGCTTGCGTGGATTGCCCCGTGTCTCCAAAGCTTCCTGGATACCCTGAATACCCCTATTTCTCACCTCCTCCATATGGACGCGGACATGGTCATGGGTGGGCCGGAGGAGGTCATCATGGCTACATCTAAGATCAATAATACGAAGAGGACGAAAATAATATAAAAACAAGTGAGAAAGCTACAGTCGAGTGCGACCGACTGTGAGATACCCGGTACCCAAAGTATTGTGCGTGAAATTAAATAGCACACGGACATGGGAAAAACAAAATGTTGACAAATAAAGACAAATTTTGCCAAAAACATGTTGAGCAAAGTTTAAAAGAGACAAGTTCTGCAGCTGTACGCAGCTGCATTACGAATTAATACTGCACCCAAAAGCACGCAACACTTTTTTTCGCTACTGCAGTTGTGGCTCAAGACGAGAAGAAACTTAATTGTTTAATAACTTCCATGTTTATCATCCGATCTTACTCAAATTTTCAGAAAACGTCCGCAAATGCCTACTTATTTATTGTATCTATTTACTTTGAGCAAAAGTTTACGAATCTAGCTTTTATAAAGTTTTTTACGTTTTTTGGGGGCGGAAGTGGGCGTGGCCAAATTTTAAAACAAACTTGATCTGCGTGCAACAGATTCCAATGTTGTCACCAAGTTAGGTAACTCTAGCTCTTATAGTCTCTGAGATCTGTTGTTTCACACGGACAGACAGACGGACAGACGGACAAATAGACATGGCTAGATCGACTCGGCTAGTGACGCTGATCAAGAATATATATACTTTATAGGGTCGGAGAGTTCTCCTTCTGCCTGTTACATACATTCTCGGTTGCGTCGGTTTCTACGCGA
>VNJW01006337.1:0-47919 GCA_008042615.1 Drosophila auraria
AAATCTCGAAATTTATAGAAATTCGTTGAAAAACAGAGAAGTTAACATTTTTTTTACATTAATTTCGCCATCATTCCTATGGCAGCTATAGGATATAGTAGTCCGATTTCGGCCGTTCCGACATATATACTGCGTGCTAAAGAAATAAGACTATGCTGAAAATTTCAGCCCGATAGCTCAAAAACTGAGAGACTAGTTCGCGTAGAAACCGACAGACGGACAGACAGACGGACAGACAGACGGACAGACAGACGGACAGACAGACGGACAGACAGACAGACGGACATGGCTAGATCGACTCGGCTGGTGATGCTGATCAAGAATATATATACTTTATGGGGTCGGAGATGCCTCCTTCACTGCGTTGCAAATATCATGGCAAAATTATAATACCCTCTGCAAGGGTATAAAAATATTGATAAATTGTTGGTACATGTATTTATGAAAAGCAGAACAAGCTTATACATAAATTGAAATACATTTTAGAGAAAAAAGGGAAAACAAAGACAGATTTTGGTACAAACTTTTCCCCAAAAACTTCAAACTGTCTAAAATCAGAAAACTCTCCTAAAATTTATGAAGAACATTTTAATAACATTTTTACGTGTCGCGGCCGAAAAAGTTTGAGTTGCTCCGCAAAACAGAACCTGGCTCCGAAATTTCCATTTGCATAACAGATTTGTCTGCCCTCGCCCAGAGATTTGTTGGCTGTCGCCCTGTCAACCCCCGTTGACCCTGCCCCCGGGGGTTAACAGCCCCTGCAACTGGAGCTGGAGCTGGAGCTGTGTGTGTGTGCAGCCGTCTGCAGGTGGAAGGTCCCAAAGAACCGAACTAAACTGCGGTGAACTGCTGGCCACAGATGTCCTGCCGTTTATTTGCGTGCCAAAACAATTTAGCACGAAAACGGTGAGCATTTAAAATATGCACGAGTGCAGTTATCCTTTGACACAAACCCACACACGCTCAGACAGCTACAGCTGCAGGTGCAGGACGAGCATGTTGGCCACAAATTTCCACTCCTGTTCGTCTGTTGTCGTTATTGTTTACGCTCCTGTTTAAATAATGGCCACGCAACGTGATTCCGGGATCCAGGATTTCATCAGACTCCGGACCCGGCGATTGCAGTGCTGCTGCAATTGGATTTTCAATTATTGGCCAATTTAATGGTCAACACCCACGCCATCATTCCTTTGTGGATATTTATTTACGTTTATATTTTATATGTTCGCTGCGGTGCAGAGGTAATAATTTTTTACGATTGCACTTTTTTATGTTCGCCTTTTAGTTTGGACTCTTTCGTTTTATTTTCGGTGGTGATCATTTTATGGCTTCGGTGCGTGTTTTTATTTGGCTGTCGGTGCTCAAAGGATTTCAAGTTCACGTTTTACACTAATTTAGCCCGACGGCAGAGATTTTTATTAGTTTTGGCTGTTCAACTCTTTAATGGCTCCGGATTGTCTTCTAAATTATGTTGTCAGCAGCTGGAAAAACCGACCTTGTGCCTTGCCTTTCCCTTGCCTTTCGTTTTCATATTTCACCAGCACCATCTCCGAAACGTCGCGGCAATTAGGGCATTATCTCGCTATATCAGTGACTATATCCACATATCCACTGGCATCTATTTGCCAAAGCCAAACAGAACCCGAAAATGAAAATGAAACCGAAAACGAATGCGAAGCCAAATGGAAATGGAAACCAAATCAGAGCAGTTTACATTTCGGTTTTTGGTTGCTCGGCAAATAATAGATGTTGTTTCTATTTCTCTTTTTTGTCCTTACCTTCTTTTTATTGCCAGCTAGTCTCCAGATTGTTTACGGAGTTGTTGCCACAGATACGAGATTGAGAACTATTTGCCCATGACAATGTTTGTGGTTGATGCCGTTGATAAAATTATGAAATTACTAGAGTGCTTCAGTTTCGGTGTAATGGTGTTCTGGTGAAATCGCCTGTTATCTGTTGTGTCTACACGGGGCTAAAATACTCCCATCTTTCCCCTTAAGTGTTAATGGCACGTGCAGCTAGTCGGGCTCTAAGAAAACACAACACAGCCAGAAAAACATAAACAGAGCCAGAGCCCCAGACAAGGTGCCCCATCCCCCGAGAAATCTTCGCCAGAAATCCGGGAGATACACACAAAAATATAAAGGAAGAGGAGTCCTTCGGGCTACTTTAAATTCCACACCAACGCCCGCATTTGTCAGGCCGGGTCTTTATGAATATAAATACCTTTTATCGATTTTTTCCACGCTTCACGCTTTGGTCTCTTAAAGCCTTAAAGGCTCACATCCTGCGGGATGTTGGCAGTGCATTGTCCGCAAATCTCTGCGAAATTGCTCACATATGTCATCGGCTCTAGGCAAAAACAAAGATCGCATTCGAATTGGCACTGCCCCGGGACCCCGAATGCCACATAAATTGCACTTGCTGACCGGTCAGGATAATCAGGAACTGCACAGTGGTTCACTGGAAGTGAAATAAGTGCATTAGAAGTGGGAAGTAAATTAAGTTTACATTATTTACAAATTCAGCAAGAAAGTAATTAAGTAATTAATCAATTTAATAAAATTTAATTTTTTTAAATTCATTTAAAAAAATTTTGAAACAAAATGTCACTTAAAATATGGCAATTCTGTAATAATAACATATATATGTATATAGCATACTCACAATAGCTTCACAAGGTATTGTCTTTACCCGAATAATTACACAAATTACTTTTTATTATCTTTATGTTTTTCAAATCTAAACTATTTTCCTTTCTTGTCCCACAGTGCTCTTGAACCACTGTAACTGCCGCTAAAGTTGCCATTTATCAATCCATCTGCTCAGCACTATCTCTGCTTTTTCCGGCTAGCTGGCACTGATTTCGTTTATATAAATTATAATGTCATTATGGCAACCAGCCACAACCACAACCCTCAATCACCGAGCCATTCCCGTCCCCAATCCCCATTTTCCCTGGGACGAAAGCAATTACCTCGTTGCAGAAGTTCGTCGGGAAAACTTCATTGCGGATTGTCTCTCACTCTCTCTCTTCCTCTCTCTGTGCGCTTTTCCTCGTTTCCGGCTCTTTTCTCATTATCCGGGCGTCGTGCAATTTCGTAAAAATGTCGCATTAGAGATTATCTGAGGAAACAAACTTGTCCGGCGGACAAGGACTCGGACTCAGACTCGGAGGTCCTGGCGCAGCAAGAGCCTGGCGCTCCTTTGGCCGGTTTTTGTGGGCTGGCCCAATGGCAGGAAAGGAAAGGAATTCGAGCTGACAGTCGGGCAAATTACTGGCAAAGTCATTGCAGTGGAAAACTACAAGGGGGAAATCTAGTCTGGACTCTGGACACTGGACACACAAAAACACAAGTCTGCCCTTTTTTCTGGGGGAGGTGGGAGTGTCCTTTGCCGTCCCTTTGTCTTATCTGCAGCCCCAAAAACTAATGAGTTCGGGTTTTTGGCTGCAGGACCATTCTTGGGACATGTCAATGTGATTTCCGAGATTTTTATGCGACTCCTCCCGGTTGGCTGGTCAAGTGCCGGGAGCTCATTACAGGGCCATAACACATGGCCGGCCATTGTCTCGACCAAAGGATTAGTCCTGCGAGACATAAAAATTAACTTGCCGGCCGTTGCCTAATTTTCATGACCCCGAATTAGGCTAATGTGTGCGAGGGTTGCTCCGGCTCCCGAGTTCTTTGAGTTTTTGCGGCATATGGCCGGCAATTTCCACGGACATCAACACCTTGCCCTGGGAAAAAGCCAGCAAATGTGGCATGAAATTGGAAAAATATTTCTATATGCGGCGAAGGGGAAACCGCAAGTGTTTAACCCTTTGGTGGCCCGGCGAGTGGTTTACAGTGAAAGCAAGTCCTGCTCCGGATCCCGAATCCTTAGTCCCATTTCCAATTCCAATCCCAATCCCAAAACCCAATCCCAATCCCCATTCAACTGTCACATTAATCGTTTGTTTTTGGTAACCAACTAAACGCGGCTGCTGCTTGACATTTTCCTCTGCCTTCCCTTTTTCCTCCCTCTGTTTTTCTTTTTTTGTTTTTCGGGAGGGCCATCCTTTGTTCGTCCTTTATTTTATTTGTTATTTGTTTGTTTTGGTTCTGGCGAGGTTTCCCTGGCCGGTGAGGTTTTCCTCTGACAGTCGACCGTCTCCGTCTGCGTCTCCGGATCCGGGTAATTTATTGCTCCGGCTGCCGTGTCGTGTGTCAAAAGTTTTTATGTGGAAATCTGTCTATGAATGAATCTCCTCCATACGTATACGTACATCGTATGTGTGCAGGATGCTCGTAGCTGAAAATATCAGAATCATTTCGTATTTCGTATTTTGTGCAGTTTCATGCGAGTCTTTGGGAGAGGCAACCCTCCGCTTGATTAATTGTGAACGCCCAAAGGGGAGTGTTTGCCTTTGACTTTTGTTTGGGCAATCACAATAGTCGCCAAGTCAAATAAATATTGCATTGCTCGTTTGTTTGCTCAGCGGCGGAAAATAAAATTATCGGATAGAGATAGACCGAAAATCTGTGAATATCCGCGATGCCACTGCAAAATGGCTGCCAGAAAAAATACTTGGACAAAACGCAGACACTTGTTGTCACAGAACACTCAAAACTCTTGACATGTGCAAAACGCAACGCCACGAACAAGCTACGCCCACAGCCCCATTGACACTTGCCACTCACATTTTCACGTATTCGGATTTTCCGATTCCGATGGTCGGATACCCACTCGAAAACCTTGAAAACATTGTAAAACTCTGGCGACAACTGGTCGACAAATGTCACCGCCAACTGACAGACGACGACAATTTTTCCCAACCTGTCATACCAGACCAGAAAGAAAACAACATCGCAATGCAGGAAAATCAAACTCAAATTAGTGGCTGGCCAAAGGCAAAATAGACCACTTTGCTTCGACGTATTTAAACAAATAAAAATCGCGGTGCTACGTGATTTTTGCTGCGTTTTTTCGAATTCCCGTGTTTTTTTTTCAGTCCCCGGCCTGTGTGTTTTTAGAGCGTGTCGTTAGGAAAATATTTTTACGATACGAAGAATGGGCGATGACGACCCATTTAGCTCAGGTCGGGAATCTGTGTTTGACTGGGAGTGGGCATGGGGCAGAGCTATCTATTAAGACTCGTTCAGCTGTGTCTCGGATTCAAAGGTTGCAATGAGGCGTTCACTAAAAAATGAAAGTGGAAAAAGAGGATGCTGCGGAACTGGGGCGGGAAGTGACGTCTCATATAACAGTTTCTGGGGGAAGAGATATTTAGAGCTCTTAGCAGATCATTTATTATATTTTATATTTAATAATTGAAGTAAGGTTGTTTCGTCATGCATTAAGAATTAAACTTCAGTAATTAATTTATACTCAATCCTATTTTATCAAATTTGTTTCCACTTTCTTTCTATTCCTGGTTAATTTTCTTTGACTGAATTAGACAATAATAAAATCTGATTTGATCAATCTTGACAAAACAATCTTAGTGGAAATTATAGTTTAACACCACGACAACTTGTTTGTTTAGAGAATTTCCGCGCAGCAGCCAACGCGCTCATAATAAAGCAATGAAATTTTAATTACACCCGAACGCACTAATTATGGGCCATAAAAATACTTTTCACGGGGAATTTCAAATTTCCAACGGCATGTGAGGCTGTTGTCGGCGGCATAAATTATGCAACCGGCCATAAACAGAGTGAGCCGGGGGGCACTTCCGAGGGGATGACATTTGTGACTCCTAGGGGTTCTCCAAGCCCCCGAAGAATCCCCTCCGGAATATTTAGAGCAAGTAGCAGGCTAATTGTTTCAAATGTCGCCGCGGGTGTTTTTCGGAACTGGCACTCTAGAAACCACATTAAAGTGACAGCATGTGAGAAGGCCATAAATTACAGAAAGTATGCAAAGGAAGCGGCCGAGAAGATTTAGTAGGAAGCCGGGACCCATGACCATATGGGTGCACACCTTCTTCGCAGGAAGGCCCCTTAGAAACAGAAATCAATTTCCACGGCCATAAATCTGTGACGAAATCGACTCCGGGGGGAATCGTGTCAATGGCTGACTAATTAATATCAAAATAGGCGTGACTAACTACGGCAATTATTAAGTGGCGGCCAGCAAATTACTTGACTCATTTAGCGCCTTCAGATTTATGGGGCCAACTCCAAGGTAATTTCCCCGATTTACTTCGCCCATGGCAACCCTTTGCTGCAAACACGAAGTGAAGTTGTATAATCTTTCCCTGGAAGCCATTAAGTTAGCCTCCTCCAGGAGCAATCCGCTTTTTAATCGAGCTAACCAAGAGCCCATTCCCGGCTGCAGTGCCATAAATCCCTTTATGAGCTCTTTTACGGGCTCCTCTTTTCTCGCCTAGGAAAACTGCGAGTGAGGGATGTGAGAAGTTTTCACATTTTTTACACAGGCCATTTCTCAGGAGAAAAATAACTCTAAAACATGGGAAAATTGCTTGAATAAATATGGTAGAAGTTATTATATTTTAAATGTATTTGACTTTAGCATATTACTTATTATGGAAAGAGGTTATGTTAGATTAAAATAAGACATTTATTAAAAGGATAAGATTTTACTTTTAGTCAGGATCTGACATTTATTTAAAATTAGTTAGGACTCCTACTTATTTATAGACATATCCATTACTTTGGTTGAAACATAAATTTTTGTGTAATTTTGTCTTGCCCTGCGCTGGCTTGTTCTTTTCAGTTTGGGCCGAAACCGGCGATTTCCGTGATAGTCATAGCTCCATGACCGCCGTAGCAAATAGTTTGGACAGCACCCACTTGAACAACTTCCAGACGTCCTCGACATCCACGTTGTCGAACCGGAGTCGGGATCGCAAAGATGGTGAGTTAACGAATAAAAAAACTAGGATAGTTAATAAATTTTAAAGCAATTTTTTAATTTGACACTATCTAAGATTTAATTGCTATAAAGAAAGCTGGAGGTAAAAGTTTTCAAGATCATGGAACACATAAAATGTACCATCTCATATCGGCATGATTTTTGCTCAATTGCATTAACTTTTGTGTAACCCACTGCTGTAATTTCGGGACAAATTCGTATTCCCAGAACCGGATCCGTTATCGCCATGAACCCCATCGATAAGGAACATAATTTATAATAATTTCGGAAAGCGTGGCCAACGATTTCACCTTTGTCGGCGAAATTTACTCGCCGGGGTCCGTTTAGTTTTCGATTAGACTGCCTTTGATTTGCGACCTCACGACGACAGCGACGGAAGGCGAGAATGATATTTTCCACGGGGGCAGTAATTTAGTTTATTTGATTAAGTTTTTCGGCAGTTTCTACCTCGGTTAGGTTTCGGTTGGGTTTGGGTTGGGGTTTCGCTTTCTGGCACAGCACAACACAGAAAGCACGCCGCATGATCGATGACATCGGGGAACATACATTAACTGGTTGTAAATCTGTTTGCCGGCTGTGCGCCTTTGAACTCTACCGGCTGTTGTGGTTGATGGGTGCTCGATATTGGGTGTTGAATGTTTGCTGGCGACGCCTGAAGGTTGCATGGCAATTAGTAACGGTGCCAGAAACAAAAAAAAACAGACCCGAAAACAGAAGCCGCTCGGGGGACTTCTGCTTATCAACTGTTAACCCGAGCAAACCCAGACAGAGGGCATAAAAGAGCTTAGCGCCAGCAACTGCAACTGCCAAGCAAACACATTTGAAACAGAACATCATTTTGTTAGGTCTACCGTTTTTTTGATTATGTTTTATTTTTAATATTTATAATATTTATAAATATTTCTATGTTTTTATTTACAGGCAATCGCAGTGTAAATGAGACCACGATCAAGACAGAGAACATATCAAGTTCGGGGCATGACGAGCCGATGACCACCAGCGGCGAGGAGCCGAAGAACGACAAGAAGAACAAAAGGCAGAGACGCCAGCGGACGCACTTCACCTCGCAGCAGCTGCAGGAGCTGGAGCACACCTTCAGCCGGAACAGGTATCCGGACATGTCCACCCGCGAGGAGATCGCCATGTGGACCAACCTCACAGAGGCACGAGTCAGGGTGAGTAACCATGTTAATTAAAAAGTAACTATCTGGAGAAGCTTGAAAGGGTATCAAAAACTAAGATATATATTTTTTTTATATACGAAAAATATCGAAATTATTTGAATTATACTGGAGTTGCGCCTTTTAATGTGTTACCGACTGGACACCATAATTACCTGGGAGACTGATGCTGGAATTAATTGCCAGCCAAGCCGCAAACGGCAAACAAACGCTGGCGGAGTGGTCCTGCCACATTATGCGGCCATTACAGTCCTGTTCCAATTATATTACCGACCGCAGGAGTCGCGACCGCAATGCAGCCGCACAGACTCGTAAATATGTCGCCTGGTTTGCCGATGGCTTAAACCCCAATGCGGCCAATACGGCCAGTACTGAGCCCAAAAAGAAGAACCAATTTCCCTGCACCAGTCGGGATTTATGGGGGTTATACGGGGGGCTGAACAGAGGGAGTAATGGTAGTCGGGGTCTGTTGCCATAAATTGCCGCGGCTAAAACTGCAGTTGGCGGCGTTTGCAGCATTTGCTGTTTGTAAACCGCGGGCTTATCGAAGGCCCGACCTTAACTAAACTGAATTGAACGGCGAATGGTGCGGAATCGGAGTGTTTGCTCAATATCCGTTCTATTGACACGGGCCTGGGCATTTGTCCACGTCCGAGACACAATGGTATCCCACATTGGTTGTATAGATAGGTATATTGTATCTATGGGTACTTCGTTAACGAGAAAAGGGAGTCCTCACTTCCTAAATTTAAAAGAAAATATATACGTATTTTCGTTAAAAAGTAGCATACCTTTTTGCTATGATCAGAATGTCTGCAAACTCTTGATTACTTACCTTATAATACCTACATAAAACTACAGAAATCTAAGGTACATCGTGGTCTCGAAACCCTTCGTTTTTGATTGTCTACGCGTAATGCGTAAGGAAAACTAATAAGAGAAAAACAACAAACAAGATATCTTTGCCGCACAACAGTTGTAATTGTTTGTAAACACGATAGTTAGTTCGGTAAACAATTGGAGTTGTGGCGCCAAGCGGCAAATACCAGAGGCCCGTCGATATCTGCGATATATCTATCTGTATATCTATTTCCAGTTTCATTTCCACTTCCATTCCACTCCGCGGTGACAGTCGGTCAGAGAGACGGAAAGACAATCGCCAGACAGCGCAGAGATATGATAGACACATGATCGATGATCGCCGATCGCTGATGGGGATCGTGATCGCGTTCAGTGATCATTGTCATTGGACGTATGGCGACATCGGCGTGGCATTAATTGTACAGCTAGAAGTGGCCTGGAGTTATCATCGAAATGCAATTAGCCCGGCGATGAACATCTGCGAAGGAAGCCCCAGCCATAAATGCTTCATGGTTTTCCTATGCAAATTTCACAAATAACTCGCGCATATGCCAAGAAATCCTGGGCCGAGGATCTCCCTTCCTGCACTTGACAGCATTTATAAAGAAATTAGCTGCGGCCCGAACTGAAACGGGGAGAAAGAGCTGGATGGCTGGAAACGATGTCAATCTAAACATGTGTTCCTCGCATAAAGCAGCCAGGCTAAATGCATAAAATATTGATACAGTTTGTTTTATGGTCCATTATGTGATGATGACAAAACGCTTTCCCCAGCTTTCCTGGGCTCGCCGGGGTTTTCCATCCCTTCGAAAATGCAAAACAATGCCCGGACAATTTGTCATCGCGTCGCGAGGGTTGTTTAATGAATTAGAAAACCGCACAGGAATTAATGATGATCGTGATCATGCCTTTGGATCTGCCTCAGGGGTGGCGGCTCACATTTGACTTTGACTCCGGCTGCCCATTGTAATAGCGGAGGCAATAAAATTTATCAAATATACAAAAGGATTACGGGGCAGTGCAACTCAGCCAGCTCGGGTTGCCCGAGCAGTAATGGCATAAATCTGGCCGGGCTTTAAAATGTCAAAAAAGAGCAGCCCGTCTGAGGAACTGTGGAACTGCGGAGCTCAGGGGAGAGTTGTTTCTTCTCCGACTGATAGCTACTAATCCGGGGATTTACATGCGCCGGCAATTATGGCAATATGTTCGTCCGACTCTGTCTCCTTTCTCTTTTCATTCTTTCAATTTTTTTAATGTGTCAAATAGAACTCACTTTTTAATTCAATTACCAGCCAGCGAGGACTGGCAAAAAACAAGGCCCATAAAAGCATTTGTGCGCTGCCCTCAATCGGAAATAGAAGGGAGAAGAGGTGTCTGAATGGAGTGTTTTTTGCGAGTTCTCTTTTATGGTCAGGTGTCGCCAATGGCCCGGAAATGGGAACAGCATTTGCCAATCGCCGAAAGTGTATAAAAAAGCCATTGAAAGCGGCCACAAAGGAGCCACAATATGCTGACATGATTGCAGTTCGAATGGTTCAATGTGTTGGATAATATGGAAAGAGAGGCCCTTAAGGGGGAGGGAATAAAGCAACAACTGGATAAAGATAAATAAAAAATAGAAAAGGGATATCTGGTGGCTGAATTAAGGTTTCCATTGTTTGTTTTTAGATACAAGACAGTGTGTTCTTTAACAAGTAATAAGGTCAAAATCGGGATATCTTTACAACCGAACCGAGGCTTTTAGCCATGATTCTGTAATGTTTCCGCTCCTCCAACCCTATGACTTTGCTGATTTCTGCTTTGGCCACGATTGGGCCACTTTTTGCTCGCATATGTGCCAGTATCTGTATCTGTATCTGCAGCCACCAATTAATACTGGAGTATACAGACAGTTGAGTACACAAAGAGACAGCGCTGCGTGGAGTAGTCCACGTATCGATGTTATCTTTGCGTAGAAAACCGATTTTCACTTGGGCGATTTCCACTATCAGCCGGAGAGTGAGAGAAGAACCCCGGAAACGAAGCCCCGGCCCATTTCACACAGCAAATAAAAAACGTATTTAGCTGCAATTTGCGCCATCAATCATGAGAGCTGGTAGGAAAAAAAAAAAAGGCAGGAAAGTGAGGCCCTAACTTTTGCCACATGGCCACTTTTTGGCCACTCATATTCGACGTCGTCCGTTCTTTTTCGTTTTTTCCGGAGTCCACAATTTACCTGATGAAGCGTTGCAGGAGCTGTCGAGTGTCATTGATGCTTTCATCAAAACCAATTAGGATTTCCTCCAGGACTCTGTGCCGTTGAGTGGAAAATTGCGCTGTTCTTTCCACTCTCTCATATTTCACTTTTTCACTTTTGCGCAGTTTCCCGCCGCCCTTTTTTGCAGGCACATCAATTTGCCATCAGCATTTTCCATTTTTTCCTCTCCCTTTCTTTTTCCCTCGTTTTTTTGCAACTTTGGCAACTTGCTAAATGATACGTGAAAATGACAGCTGACGAGATCGATGACGTTAGTTTTGCATCCAGGATGATGCAGGAGATCCTTGAGCTCCTGCCGCTGGTGCTTCTCCAGATGATGATGATGATGGGGCTGAGCGATGTACCTTGACAAATTGACACATTGCCTTTGGGAAGGGGAAAGCGATTTATGCTTTGATTTAAACGGGCACTGAAAATAAATAGTACTGCTAAGCGAAATATTATAATACTGGAATTACATGGACTCCAGGGAAAGTATTTTAAGATTACAAATATATAATAAAAGCTTTCATCCAATACTCAACATCTTAATTAGCTCAGCAATAAAATGAATTCCAAATAAGTACATAAGCTTCCCAAGTTCAAGGGAACCTTTCGGTTCAATTGTTTGTTCTTTTATTTGTATGTTTTCAGTGCACATATTATTTTCTTTCCCATATCCTGGGAAACTGTAGCCTTTCCCTGGCTGCTGGTGCTGGCTCATCCGATTTCAATTAACTGCCGCAACTAATTAGATTAAGGCAATTGCCGTCGACATTTGTTTTGCTGGCACGCGGCCATAGTTTTCCACTCTTCACTTGTTAGCGGCGTCCGGAATGTCTCAATCCGAGTTTTCCCAGCCAAAAACAAACACTTTTTGCATAGATCAGCGCGTGTCGGACTTTAGTCACGGCTGTCCCAAGGGTTGGGGGAGTTTACAGGATGCAGGATGTACAGGATACATGGCAAGGGCTGCAGACCTGCATAGGCCATAAATCTGCAACCCCGGACACGTTGATTTAGGGACAATGTGGCAATGCGGCAACAAGCCGTGAAATTCGAATTCGCAGCTTTAATTGCCCCGACCGAATTGTATCTGTATCCGAATGTGGGAACTCGCTGCGCGAATGTATCTCAAGTTGGCCTTAAAGCTGCCGTCGCGGAGAGCAAGAAACTCATCTGCGCCGCTCTTTGTCATTTGTATCTTTATCTCGGCACGAGTATCTTTGTCTGCGCCCGCCCCGCATCTCTCATATCCCCACCTACTCCCATCGTCACCAGTATCTGGGCAAACTTCAGCCATAAATTACAAAGTTGCCATTTTGTTTTTATCTCCTTTTCTGTGCACTTTCTGTGTGCGAAATAATTTTGATTTATTTTTTGCGCCCTCGCAACTTTTTTCCCCTCTCCACCGCCACCATCTTCGACTTTTTCGGGGTGGCAAGCCGAGTTTATTTATATAAAGCTCTCCATTAAAAAAGGCAGCCAGCGCGGCCTTCCCCCGACTGGGAGTATTTATGTATATATTTGTATATTTATAATTACTGCACATGCGTATTGCGGGGAGCCTTTTTGGGGGAAGTTTTGCCCGTTTTCGCCCCCGGCAGATACATAAATTTTCAAGTTATAAATTATACAAGAAAATGGCTGCCTGTGGAGCTTAAAAACTGCGGGGTTCTTAAATAAGAGGTTGGCTTTTGGATTAAAGATGTTATTGAGGAAATGGCAAACAAATTTACTTAAGATTTAGACATATAAATAGTTATAGTATTTTAAAAAAACATATATTAAGTAATTAAAGGTCTATATTTGTATGCAGTTTCGATTGATTTCAATCATATTTTATTTATTTTAATAATTAACAAGCAATGCAAGATTAATTTAAAAGTACGTAAGCTTTAAGTAATTGGATTTTAAGGTACTAACAATGTTAATTTAATTTTTATGTTAATTTAACATATATCTCCGATTTTCGTGGTATTCTTTCCTTAACATTAAACTAACCTCTGATCATTATTTCATTATTTACAGGTATGGTTCAAGAACCGACGGGCCAAGTGGCGCAAGAGGGAGCGCAATGCGATGAATGCGGCTGTGGCAGCGGCGGACTTCAAGTCCGGATTCGGGACGCAGTTCATGCAGCCATTCGCGGATGACTCGTTGTACAGCTCGTATCCGTACAACAACTGGACCAAGGTGCCCTCTCCGCTGGGAACCAAGCCCTTCCCGTGGCCGGTGAATCCATTGGGATCGATGGTGGCCAGCAATCATCACCAGAACTCGGTGAATTGCTTCAATACGGGCGCCAGCGGGGTGGCGGTGAGCATGAACAATGCGGCATCGATGCTGCCGGGCTCGATGGGCTCCTCGCTGAGCTCCTCGCTGGGCAATGGCTCCAATGTGGGAGCAGTGGGTGCCCCCTGTCCGTACACGAGCCCCGCCAATCCGTACATGTACCGCGCCGCCGCCGAGCCGTGCATGTCTTCGAGCATGTCCTCGAGCATCGCAACGCTGCGGCTAAAGGCAAAGCAGCATGCATCCGCCGGCTTCGGCAGCCCCTACTCCGCACCATCGCCCGTGTCCAGATCCAACTCCGCCGGACTCTCCGCCTGCCAGTACACGGGCGTGGGCGTGGCGGACGTGGTCTGAGACAACGCCCTGGGTGCGCTGCTCAACCAGCACCAGCACCACTTGCAGCACTTCTCGGGCGGATCGGTGTCGCACCACCAGCAGCAGCACGGCGGCGGCGGCAATATGGTCCACCTCCAGCACTCCGGCATGCTGGATCACTCCGACCTCGGACTGGGAACTGGGTCGGGACTGGTTCCGCCGCCGGACGATGGTCACTTGGAGGACGGCAACAAGTCCCCGATGGAGGCCAATGGGGGAGCCAATAATAATAACAACAACAACAACGACAACGACGACGAGGATGTCATCGATTGAACGCACTACTAAAATCAAACTAAACACTAAAGAAAGGCAACACCTAGACCTAAGTAATAAATAATTTTAGATGTTTGCAAAAGCCAGGGATGCGCACACTCTGAGCCCGAGGTGCCGCGGTGAGAGAGGACGCTGTGTGAGCAGCTCTGGCATAAAATAAAATGATTAATTAAATACTGAAAAACCCCTATCCAAAGTGAACATTTTTTGAAGAACAATAATTAAATTTACCAAAAGCAGAAGTAACCACCGCTAATTGGAACTTCTTTTTTATTTGTGTTGAGATTAAAAGCTAAATACGTTCGCAACCCCCCAGAAATTAAGTGTTTTTGTACATAAAAGCAAATATCTAGTTATAGAAAAAAAGGAATAGAAGCGGAACCCCTAACTAATCAAGCCAAAAACGAAAAGCCAAAGCCCCTGATTCCCCTGGCGATTCCAATCAAATTCGGTGAGGTGGGAATATAATTCACATATTTCAAGTTTCAAGCAGATAGAACTCATAACTTATATTCCGATTCCACGAAATTTGATCGAAGTCGAGGGTGGAAAACAGGCAGGATAATAGCCAGCCCAAAGAACATATAATCAACTGTCAGTCCTAGTTCCAACTTCAGTTCCCCATCGTATATCGTATAAATATAAAACAGAAACGTATCAAGATTGTAAAACTAAAGCTAAACCTACAACTAAAGTGAAAACTAAAACTATATCAAAGCCGTAGCAGTTTTTAAGGAGTTGTCTAGTCGTATAGAAATCCGCCGGAGATGGCATTTGGCATGTACTTGTCTGTCTGTATATGTACATGTATATCCCCACTAAAGAGCCCCCGTATAAATATAAACTATTTAATAATTGTACACTTAATATTACTAGTTATAGAAATTGAATCAAAAGAACAATAAAAAGTATGGAAAAAAAGCGCACACACCGATGAATGAATTACGACGGGCAAATTGCGGTCAACCGCTGGGATAACGGATGGCTTTTTTCCCCGCCGGGAAAACGGTGAGGGAAATGGAAAAATTAAAAAATCAAATTGTAATTTACCGGCCCCGGGGGGCTGTTCAAGCGATATGCCAATTGGGTTCTTTGGGGAGGGACTCACCGGCACGACAAACTTAATTTAAGGCAGCTTTCAGCTTTTCCTCCTCCCCACGAGCACGGGCAAGAGCTCGAGCAAGTGTTTAATTCCAAGGTGGACCTGGTGCAAAAAGATCCATCCATCAATTTATTCATTACAGCGAAATTATGTCGCATTTATATGCACCCCGCCGACCGCCGAGTGACAACCCCCCGGAAAATCACCGCACAATAAAAATAATAATAAAAGGACATCCCGTCCCAGCCTTCGAGGGGGTTGCTTTCTGCTCGGGCATCAAATTTGAATTTCATATGCTGCCCGCCTTGATTGAAGCCGGCTAATAAAGTGTCGGGGAGAGCGAGGGGAAAAGCGAGAAGAGCGGGAAAAGCGGGGGAAATAAGATTTCCCGCTGCGTTAAGCATCCATTAGGGGGATGGCGGTGGGGGTGAAATTGCGACCCGGCGACCGTTTGATTTATTTTATTCCCCTTTGCCCGCTGTTAATGTTTTAATAAGATTGATTTTATTGCGGCCTCCGTTCGCTCTCTCTTCTATTTGGCGCTGTGGATGTTGTGGGTGTTAGTGGATGTGGCCCAGCTGTGGAGTCAAAGGGTTAATAAGTTGCCATCCAGCTGTTTTAGGAACTCTATTATTGTCGCCCCAGCTCAGGATACAGACCTTTATGGACTTTTGGCAGTTTGTAAACTATACAGAAAGAAATTTGCATTGTAAGCTGATTATTTCTACGAGTTTACCCAATTAAATAAATTTATGTTAACTTCGTAAAGCCAAAGTTTTTATACCCTTGCAGTTTGATAATTTAGAAAAGGCGAAACTAAGCCAAAATTGTATACATTTCAATTCACATAGCTTTTCTATGCTAGTTTTTATTAGATTAATATGTCCTTATCTGACTTTAAAAATTAATATTAACTGTACAATTTTCTTTTTTTTTTCAATTTTAGACAATAATATCACTTTCTTTTTGGCTATAATAGGCTCCCAAGAAGACCCCCAAATCGCGCATTTTTGGATTACGAAAATAATTCGAAAAATATGATAACTATTTTGACAAATCAAAGTTTAAAAATGACATAACTAAGCTAAAATAGGATTTATTTCAATTTGAAAAGCTTTTCTGTGCTAGTTTTTATTAGATCTGCATATTGAGTTTTAATATATATACTTTAGGGGGTGGGAGATACCTCCTTCACTGCGTTGCAAGCTTCTGTTCAAAATTATAATACCCTCTGCAAGGGTGTAATAAGGCTGAAGTTGAATGTTCAAATATCCTCGAATTTTTCGCCGACGGTATTCGTGACTCTACTCAATTCTGTATCCGAACACACTCGCGCAATTAACTTTTCGGCGTAATTAATGCCGAGCCTAATTATTGTTAATCAAGCTCAGGCCGTCAACCAGGCAGCCGGCACAGCCAGCCGCATAATGGATGAGCCGCAATTAAAATCAACTTCCTATACGTGCTTGGCAGGGGGAAGTACAGCGATAACAGCGTGAGTCACGCACGAGAATATGGTTATATAAAAAAACTGTAAGGTAAAATATTTTAAAATTTTCCAAGGAATAAAATAATGAAGAAAGATAAAGATTTATAAAGGAGCCCAAAATAATGACTAAACGGCTAAACTCTGTTAAACAGCAATTGATCCATTACGAAAATTACTATTAATATTGGAGTTTTTGGTAATTTTGGTAAGTATTTAATGATTTATCTAGTTGTAAAACTTAAATCAAAGTCAGAACTTTTTCTTATCGTGCATCCCGGGACCTTTTCGCGACCTCACATCTCTGCGTCTTCCCACGATTTCCCGCGCAAGAGAAGCGCCATCTTGAAACTGTCTTAAGACACGACGCATGCTGTCAGCCATTATTTGCCTGCTGCTGATGCTGTCCCCAACCCTTGGGGTCCGATGCCAACCCCCTCATTTCATCCTTATGTAGAGACAATCAGAGAACCAGTCAAGTTGGTCGCTGTTCCTCTTGTTTGGCCCCCATTCCTGCGGATGATTCCCCATCATTTACTTTGTCAGTATGCGGCAGTTCCATCATTATTATTGTTGGCCCTGCTTCTTTGTTTCCTGCTACATACAAACCCGTCAACGTAATCATCGTCATCATCGTCTTGGCTGCTGGATTTTTCCCTTAGGTACTTGTCTTTCTTAACTCATTGCGTTGGCAATAAATCTTCGACACTCTTATCTGCCAGGCACACTTTGGGTTCGAGTTCGTGTTCCCCCAGTAGCATCCCCTGGTTAACTGACTTTCACTGGAGCCGCACTATGGATGTGTCAGGAGCTCGGAGGATCTATGGCACCTGCTTAGGCAAAGGGTTTTCGGCTTAATGAGTCCTTGGACTTGGCCATTTAAGATTCAATTCCAGGGCTGAGCTGCAGCATGAGCTTTAAGCCTCATTAAACGGGGCTGAAACATTCACTAAGGAAATCTGAATAATTGCCCAAAAATGAAGATAATAACAATGAATGTCCGTCCCCAGCTGTTAGTGGCCCCGTTTATGGCCGCCCATAAAACACATCTCATATTTGACTGGCCTTTATTTATTTATTTCAAATTTACTTGTTGGCCATTTTATGATGCCAAATTCTGACCTGAAAATCATAAAAATTGTAATCAAAATGTTTGCCGCTGCAGCAAGGTTTATGGCCCACAAACAAGGTCAGTCGGGGAAATTCTAATAACGCCTAAGCGCGAGTCCGGCCAAAAGGAAAATGGAGACGGGCTGCTGCGGAAGCTGAAGGCTCAACGCTTATGGCTTTTTAATGGCGCCGTGTGTCGGTTTTGTGGCAAATAAAATGGCGCACATTAAAAGCAGGCCAAAAGGAGATGTTGGTAGCTTGCAGGGCCAATTGCAGTGGCCCCCGACCCGGAACCCGAACTCGGGCGGGCCTCCTTCATATTGGGGTCATGCATGGCAGACCCGGGTAAATAAAAAATACATAAAAATATTTTACGAGCCCTGGCCTGGCCTGGCGCCGGGAATAGAAGGAATAGAACGGCGCCCAAGGAGCTCAAAATTATAAGATACCACCGACCAGAAGGGAACAGCCGGATTGCAATAAAAATGGCGGCAAATAAAATTGACAATATTGTCATGCGCGCGATTTGATGCCAGCCTGTGTGTGTGCGCGGGGCTTTGGCAATCCTCGGACTTGGCAACAAAATGAGTAAATTTTAATTTACTTAAAAGGCATAAATAAAAGCTGCGGGGGAGGCACGTGGGAGAGCGAGGAGCTATTCCTTAGGCCGCCCAATTGGGGGTTGACTTTGTCCGAGGTTAAGTATTGGTATAAGTTAGGGTGAAAATTGGCTCATTAAACGGTCCATATAAAATAAAGTTGTTCATCTGCCAAGTTCCAGCAATGTTTGATATTTAAATATAATTTAATGAGTTTTTTTATAAATACGGAGATCATAAATTAAATGTATATATCCATTTCTTGTAAGCAACTCATTATTAAAGGCCTCCTCGTTTATCTAAAACATTGTAGTAATTTCGTATTTATACTGGCTTTTTGTGACTCTTTACTTTGTTTTATCTTCGATACTAACTTTTTATAGAGCAGTCTTGGGTGTTGATAAAATGCTCAAGAAGTGGCGGCGAAAGCCGGCGGCAAAACGCTAAAAGGTTTGCCCTTTCCACTAGAAAACCCCATTCGGAATTTCACCACCGAAAGAACCCCACCCCTTGGTCTGTCTCTGGTTGTATCATTGAGAGTGTGGAGCCAATGATTATTCGGGGTTTTGTCATTTCAATTCGCATTATCCCTTGCACTTATTTTACTACTTTGTGCGCTACTGCGTGTCTTCTCTGTGTCTGTAATTGTGCGACGGTGTGGGCTAAAGGACGAGGGTGTGTTTGTGTAATGGCGGGTTGCGGGTGTCCTTCCCCCTCTCCTTTTTCCGTCTCGAGCAACTCGTATTGTCATTGTGCAAATAAAATATGTCACGAATCGCCCAACCCCGCTGCTCGCAGAATGTGCTTTTTGGGTCCACCCCAAAAAGGAAACCCAAACACGCCCCCTGCCATTCCGGGAGTGTTGTGTGTGTGTATCTAACCTTTTGTGCCCATTGTACGCGACTCACACACAATGGGGCAAATGTTTGGGTTGCCTTCGAGCATCAAGAAATGAGAATCGCTTTTATATAAACTTGGATGAATGAGGATGGGCGGTTGATGTGGTTAAAAGGAGTCAAACAGCCTTGATTCGTCCTGCGACTGTGTGTTTGTGCAGAGAAAAAAAAATGGTTAGCCTTTGGGCTTGACTTACTTGATTAACAATAACCTTTTAGTAAAATAGTAGAGGGGCAGAACGATATTAAATGATAAGTAACTATAACATACTTAACAGAAAATAATATTTTATTTATATAAGTAATTAAATGGCCCTTCTAATAAAAATATAATGGCACATTAACTTTTTTTTAATATAAAATAAGAGTCGCCTGTAGGATACTTCATTCTAAAAATAGTAAACATATTCAAAAATCGATTTCTAAATAATATTAAATCTCTATCTATAAATTCAGCCAGTCTTAATCCTTGCTAACTATTTTTTTCTAGTGACTCCACAAGTGATCAAATTTAATGGCTTATACGTTTTTAGTTGGCCAAAACCCTTTCATTTTGCCCGTTCCCTGAATTCGTAAAACCGCTTTTCACTTGACAAGCCAGGGAAATAAACAAACTACAGAGAAAGCCAATGCAAAAGCCGAAGCCAAATCCAAATCCATGATTTCAGCTGCCAAATCCTTTTCAAAGCTGCAGCCAGGTGAAAAATAACGAAATATTGTATTTTTCATACATTTTTATAAAATATAAATACACAACCGTGTGGGTGAGTATCTGTGTGCCGCCAGTGTGTGTCTGTGTGTGTGTGAACCAACCACTACACAAGTTTATAAAAGACACTCGTCTGCCGTCGCCTCGCTCTATTTTTGCCGTCCCACTCTGCCGCGCTCTCGCGCCATGTCTTTGTGTTGAGTGCTTTTTGGCTAAATGCGAAATCGATTGGAAAACAATTTCCAATTTTTAAAGAATTATCGCCGCCATATTCGCGCATGCTGTACTAAATCACACATAAGCAACCTCTAAATCTGCTGCCCGGGACCCGCACACACACGCTCACATGGCAGGGGGCGACCTTTTCGCAAAGCTTTTCTTTTTGGCTCGTTTATTTCCTTTTTATTTTCCCTTTTTCCCCTCTTTGCCAGCTCCAGCCATATTTTCCATTTCATTTTCTGCGCGGTTGGCAGCGCGTTTAGCTTTGGCTGCACGCCTCGCCGACTTTCTGCTACACCAAAAAATATATACATTTATATATGCACACTCGGAGTGCGGCTAACAGCCGGGGATGCACAAATAAATCAAGAAATTCTGCACATTCGAAAACCAAAAGATTACCATTGAATAAATCATTTTAAAGTATAGAAAACATATTCTTGGGAGAGGCTTTTACACTTTGAATGTTGACACTTGGCGACCGTGAATGTTAATGCAAACACTTAAATTGGTAAAGATAACTGCTTAACTTAAAAGATATGACTACAATTCAAAAAATTTAAGATTTTAAGAACATTACATAAAACTATCTGTAATAAAAAATATTATTTTTTTCTCTAAATCGAATAAGAAGTATATATTTACTCGCACTTTAACTAAATAGAAAATTTCCTGAATTATTTTTATGCTCCCGACTGTACTCCGACGTGTGTTATCTGCACCGCAATGGCCACTGAGGAGGGACGGGGGTTGGTTCTTGAGAGGATGGGGGCTGGCTGGGGACCCGCAGCCATTTAGTTTTATGTGCCCTGTTCGGTTGGGTTATTGCACCTTTGACTCGCTCCGGACGGGAGCGCCACCTTCGACTGAAGTTGTCACCCCGGAGGGCATCCACAAAGCATTTCGCATGTGAGCCATTTATTATTATTTGCTCCAGAGCCAGAGCCAGCCAGGAGCCCAGGCCCGATCCGAAGGCGAACCCAAACCAGCCGCAAGTATTTCCTAATCAGGTTTTAACTACTAATAGGATTTCCGAGGTGGCGAATCGTAATTTACATGGCTTTGGCCCGAGATACCCAAAGAATTGAATTGGAAGCCAGAGCAAAGCTGCCGCTAATGTATTGCAGATTATGGCAAATCCCTCAGGCACTTCCCATCTTCCAGCTCCCATCTCTGGCCGAATCCCAGGTCCCGATTCCCACACGTGTCCTAGCACTGAGTGGATCCTACGGAGACGCCGCTCAGGGCCCGAATGGGCCTGAAGCGCCGCTGCCTCCGCTGGCGCAGGTAACGTCGCATTTCATAGCCAGCGTTGCACAGCACCAGGACTGTCATCCCCAGGGTGATGATCCCGGCGAAGATCACCAAGAACCAGTGAAAGTAGCAGCTCATAGTCATGGGTCGCGGTAGCCAGATGTTCCAGCTGTCTGTGCACTGCTCCGGCACGCACCTTCCTCTCGGATTCCGGACGCATCCCTTTGCGCAGCAACCGTTGGCACTGAAGCGTCCGCACTCGGTCAAATCGGTTAAGGGATTGGAGCAGTTAACAGAAGAAGAAGCTTCCCCGGGCAGAAGGAGCAGATGAACCAGCAGGAGGCCAGCGGTCACCATGAGAGTCAACATATTGCACACTTACTCCACTGTTGACCCACAACATGAAGGTCATACCTTGAAATAAATTTGGAAATTAGTAACTGAATGCAAAGTATAAGTCGAGGGCTACTTTGTGATGGGATCTGAAATTTTCAGGGGCTTACTTCTTTCATAACTAAATTAAATGAATTTCCAAGAATACCGCTAAGTGTGTTGGAATAATAATAATTTATTGGCATATTTTGTAAAGTAAAGTTATTCAAAATATGCAAAGTAAATCTAAGGTAAATGTCTTGTGTCTCTATAAATCTAAATCACGGCTTTTTGATGTAAGTTGTTATATTTGAAAGTCTTCAAGATTGGAATTATTTCCCACTAATAAATTTAGATTTAATTTTGACAGGGTGAAAATAATTAATTCTGCCCATGGTCCCTGGTATAGTTTAATGCACTTTTGAAAATTATAGCTTAGCTTCCTAACAATTGGTTATTTACTTTAAGTATATTATAATTCTATTGAGTCACTTGAAGAATTCCTTCCCAACTTCTCCTTTTTTCTGGCTTCCAGGAATGCCCTGGCCTTCTCAGCACGCTCCATGGCCTCCTTGGCCTCTTGTTCCTGCTCCTGTGGATCCCTCGGCGGTATGTACTCCGGCGGATTCTCCTCCCGGGGATTCGGAATGAAGGGTGCATGTGGCCAGACGGAGGGCTTGGCCTGCAGGAGCCATAGTTCATCCAACTGGCGTTGGAGGTACTGCACCGCCTTCTGATGACGACTTGCCATGAAGTAGGTACATCCAAGCCAGACGCAGGTAATCAGGATCACACTGATAATGATTAGTATGTTGTGGGGAATGTCGGTCACGACGTTCACGACTGAGGGGGAATATGCCATTCCCTTGCTGATCCCGATGATCAGCAGCAGAATAATGTGGTTAGTTCTCATAGCGCGTGTCTCGTTAAACTGAAGCTGTTCCGATCGAGGCAGTCGGCTTTATATGGGACTCTTATCGCAACTCAAGAGTGGGCATTTCCCCTGTTTCTTTGGGGTGTGGACTAATACAATCTTAAATTTAAGGCTCTCTAGTGGCCTCTTGGGAATAATAATAAGCAAAACTGAACTTATATATGAACACATAAGATATTACCCTGTAGAATAATTTTGTATTCTTGTTTATAAAATTCGGCCTTTATTATTTGGTATAAATTATTATTTTTTTTTTTTTGCATAAATCCTCTCCTTACGATTTTATATATATTCTTATTATATAGCCCCAGTAAGTGGCATCAAGCAGCAATAACCCAATCGTTAAAGGGTATTCCCAAAATCGCATAAGGAATATTTAAGCTGACATACTTGTTTTGTTGATTATGGAACTCCGTAGGGCCGTGGCAGCAACAGGAAGGGGAAAGGAAGCAGATTCTGAGGCCTGATTGGAAGTGTCACATCATCATCTATTCGAAATAATTCGAAATTCACTCGAACTCATTCAAAGAGACCGTAAACCAAATCGGCATAACAAAGTGATTCTAATGTAATTCGTGATTTTGCATAATTATAAAGTTAATAATTAAAATTGTTGCGTGCACAAAACCGAAATGAAAACATTAAACTTTAATGACGACTTCCGTCTCTTTCATGTGGGTTTGGTCAGGTGCATTTGCCGGCTTGCCCATTTACAGGGTGGCTTAGGGGTGTTTTTGGGGCCCGGTGCAGGCGCATAGCTAATGCGTAAATATTAGCAAATGTCCCCAGCTCGCACCCCTTCCCCGCCAGCCATCCACAATAAATTTGAGACACATATGCAGAGCGTTTGTAATAAGCAATCAATTATTATTATTGAATTTCGGGCATGGTCAGGTGCAAAGAGGGGGCGGCCCGGGCGGCTGGTCAGCGCCACTAATGCGTCTAATGAGAATTTAAGCACACTTCAGCCCTCTCCATTCCGATTTGGGTCCACTCCCCCCAGGAATTTTGGAATTTTGCATGGATTTGCACAGCGCACATAGCCTGACTTAGGCGCCGGGTACAGTTGTGCTCGGTGGGAATGCAAATACAATTACATTTGGAGCCCATTTAGCGGCATTTCGGTTTCGGCTTTCATATTTTCCCAATTTCCCAATTTGTTAGTCCAAAGTGCACAAAATCTGTGATTTGCGGCGAAACTTTTGGATTTTTAGGGAACGAGTTGGAAAAACATTCGATGGGGGTTTCTATGGAAAAATATTTTATATAAATTGATATAAATATATATATATTAAATAACAACCCCAGAAAACCCCACAGAACAAAGGGTATATTAATTTGTTAAGACTTTTAGTTTATCAATTGTAAATAATTTTGTCTAAAGGCAGAAAATGCAGAGATTATTAGTTTTTAATTTAGTATTTAAACTTAACTAAAACCATATAATATATATTATATATGTAACTATAATCTGAAGGTTCTCAAGGCAGTGGACCTGAATAACACCATTTATCGCTACTCGATTGTGGGTTCTTCCAGAACTATTCCTCTGGGATTTGAGCAAACACAATCTTTAGTTTAAGGCTCCCGAGGGACCTTTGAAAATAATTGTTCAGTACTTGAGTACTTGAAACTTGCTAATATATAAATATTTTCACTCTTTATGAATAATTTTTAACAGATTTTAAAGGCAAATTGGCAAATAATATCTAGGACCTAAGCTTAAATATGATATAACGGGGAAAAGTATTTTTAATTAGTAAGTTAATCTAAAAAAATAACAAAAACAGCGTATTTTAGCTAATACTC
The DNA here is from genome assembly GCA_008042615.1 of Drosophila auraria. Taxonomy (NCBI): domain Eukaryota; kingdom Metazoa; phylum Arthropoda; class Insecta; order Diptera; family Drosophilidae; genus Drosophila; species Drosophila auraria. Next base: position 24,594 of record VNJW01006337.1, read on the forward strand.
CCACAACACTCCCCTTCGATTGCCAACGCCTCTGTTAATTGCTGTTCAAGAGACCGTGCTAAACCACCATCGTTAATGATAATTTAATTATTGCCTGGCATTTCGGGCTTTGGCGACTTACGCACTCAGTGACCCGCCAACGATGGGCGTATGTATGCAGGCTGTGGCCGGCTAATTGCACAAATCTGGGTATATCTGGGGTCAGTTAGTCAGCTAGTCGCTTAGCCGTGGGCCTTATTAACTGATAATTGCAATAACCTGCAGCCGGGCTGGGAGTGGTGGGCTCAGGTGCGCGAGTTGGCAGGCGGCATAAAACATAAAGCGGGAAAAGCCGCGAATTTCGCTATCCATTTCCAAGATAGCACTGACATATGAACTTAACTCGCAAATGGATGTGAGCAGCGGATTCCGCGTATTCCGGTATCCGCCCGGGTATTGTAATAATAAAACAAAAGTGTCAGCCAAAGATATGCGATTCGAATGCATGGAATCCATATTGAAAATTGATTTAAATTTTTAATAGGCTTCAGGCATCAGGCATCGGGCGGCGGCGGCGCTTTGATAAAAATGCCAGGCACGCGGCAATCGCACAATCGAGGCTTACGTCCCAGGAAGATATATCAGATATATCCGAAGCCCTGACGGGGGCTCTAGTTAAATATGGAAACAATATCGAAATGCCAACGGAAATCGGCTGAAGCTGAAACTTGCAAGGGAATCGCTGGCGCCAGGATCGCATTCGTGCATTTATATTTGTTTTCGGAGCTGTCAAATCATATTTTAATCTGTTTTGATTGCTGACTTTTGTGCGAGGGATTTGTGCAGACAGAAGCGCCGGCGGAAATGCAGCGGAAAATATTGCATTTTATTTTATTTATGCAAAAAAAGGCAGCGAATATGCAGAGAATTTATATGGAAAGCCCGTGTTTCCCGCTCCCGATTTCTGCCCGTTGTGTGCGTTTTCCATTTGTTTCATTTGATGTGCCCGAGTTAAGCAGTAAAATCCACTTTTTACGAGTTGTCCCCGGATTCCAAGTACAGCCACGGCCCTTCCCTCCCAGGAGCTTTGCGTTACTCATACGGACGTATAGTAAGCAGAACCAGTCGCACGCACCCAGACCCCGAAATTTGTCAATAAAATATTGCAGGCTAGAGGTGAGCAAGAAATCGCTGTATTTACCTAATACAAATGCTGTAATTTACATATATATTTAAATTTATTTGTCAAAGTTTAGAGTTCAAATAAAATATCAATGAAATCTCTTTGGAGTTTTAAATTTTCGCGCACTTAAATAATCATTTTTAGAAATGAAACTCAACAATAATCTGTTCTTGATCTTTGTTAATCTTTAAAAAAGACAAAGAAGGCCTAAGTAATGTGCAATTGTAAACCGAAAAATCTTCTTAAAATTAGTGATATTTTTAAGCACTATGTTACGTTACAGTGCCTGGTGGCCTGTAAGTCTTGGTGAGTGGATCTCATCACTAACGCTGCTCCTTTTCGCCTCCGCCTCTTGTTTTCCTCGCGGCTTTGGCAGTGACTTAAATACACATAACCATAGATGGCGCCACTGGGCAAAGGACCTCGTCCTTGTCCGCGTTCTTCCTTGTTGCTCCGCTCTGCCCTGGCTAGATTGTCAACATATTAGCTTCAAATTGCTAAAGTTCTGCGACTTTTGCTGTTGCCTCATTTTCTCACGCACGCACATCGGCTATTGTGCTCTCTCTTTCTCTCTGAATCTCCCTCTTTCCGCCGTTCTGTGTCTCTGTCCTTTTGTACACTGAAAGAAAAATTGAGATATATTTTGTATATATTCTTATAAAACAGATTTATTTTCAGCAAGAACCCTTATTAGAGACTGTTGTAAAACATACAGGAAAATATAAAGTTAATCTTATCTGGAAAATAACGTTGATTTTTATTCTATTGAATTACCTATCTTACCTCACTTTTTTTTGTGCATGGTTTGCCTGTGTGTCAGCATTGTTTAATGTGGTGTTGCCAACTATTTTAGCCAAAAGCTCACACGGGTTGCGCGGCCGGGTGATTTGCTTGCTTAGCTTAACGGGGCCCGGACGGGACTTTTGCGGGGAGGAAAAGCCAGGGGACTCCGTCCGCATTTCCCTCCGTGTCCGGCCATCCGGCCATCCGGCTGTCCGCTCCCATCTCCGGCGAGATGCTTTCGCTTTTGGCGCTGAAGCGTTCGGTTGACATTCGTGAAATCTCTTAAAATCCCGAAGGTCGTTGCCAGGGATTTTCTCAGATTTTGCTAGATTTAAATGAATTAGTTGCTTTGGCCGCCGGGCTGCTTTTGGGCCGATTGATTTTCTGACCTTTTCGCATTTTTTTCCTTCCTTTTTTGTGGCCAGATTGAGTGGTGGGAGTAGGCCAGAATGCAATTTGGCTTAAGCGCAGCCATGACTCACCATTAGCTGCATCTGGACCCCGGTCCCCTCCGCAAATGAGTACAAATGGGGGCTCGCCTGATATATTCTGTGGATGGAGCCAAATTAGACAGGGCGAAATGGAAAAAAATGTCCGGTGACAGAGGCCACTGCATTCTGCAAGTAATTAAAATATGAGAGAAAACAGTTCCCCGGCTCCCTCATAAAATATGGCCGAGTCAACAAAGGATGTCTGTCGCCTGCATGGCCATTTTTCCCATTTGGCCCAACCATTTTCCCGGCTCGGAGGATGGACGGTGCTCTGCTCCTTTGCTCCTGGTCAGGCTGCCTAGCTTAAAAAAGCATCAAATTTCATATTCAAAATGGCACTTTACATGTTCAGCATAATTTATAAATGCACGCAGCAGAAGAGCCTGGCTACAACAAACATGAAATGTGCTGCTGCGGTGGCAATATTTTCGAAGCAACATTGTCGACACTTTGGAAAGGGTCTGAGAAGGGTGTGGAGAGTGGGGAAAGGACAAAGGGAGACAGGAGGCGGGGAGAGGAGCAGGACCATCGATGGCATCCTTACTGTTGTCATTCGTCACTCTTTCGGCCCTGGCTCACTATAGCTACAATGTGTAGTTTGTGACTTATATTAACACTAATTATGTGCAAAATGGGGAAACAAATTAGAAATAAATTATAAAAATTTGTAATCATAAATATTAAATATAAATAAATATGGGAAAAGACGTTTAATCATTCTAAAATTTGTAAATTTATTTTAAGTTATATAGAGATGGTGAGAAGTAAGTGAGATAGTTTCTTGGCTGTTTCGTTTTTAAACATTTAGAAAGGTTTTTGATTTCATATATATTTTTAGAGAATCATGATATCTAGAAATAGATATTATTCCACTGCTTTTTATAACTTATTCTTTAATAATAAAACAAAGAGGGAAGATATATGTATTCGATTCCATTTCCTGGTTAAGGTATTTTCGTTTCGTGGTAGATGGGCTCGTTAGCTCGTTTATCCTTGTGTGGACGTTGCAAACAGCAAACATGCCACAGCCCTGTTTCTGCCTGCTCCTGCTCCGCTCTCTCCTCTTCCCTCTCTACAGCATCCAACCCTTTGTCCAAGGTGTGTGATGATTTTAATGGCCTCCGCAGGACGAGAGGAGTACAGGCGAGGTGAGGCGCGCAGGCCGGCATGTTGAAAGGATTGCTGCGAGTTACGCCATGACCAGGCCTACATCCTGTGCCGTGCTCTGCTCTCCCCAACCTCTGACACTGCTCCCCTCCCGGTCATCCTGCCCATTCTGACCATCCTGGCCGTGTCCTGCCACAGTTGATTGGCTGTTATTTTCGGTGTTGACGCAGCCGGAGGAGGCAACACTGTTGAAATTTGCATATCAAAAACGGCCAGGACATGGCCAGTATGTGTGTGTGTGTCTGCCACTGTGTTTGTGTGTAATGGGCCGCCCAAAGTCCTTTTTGCTGGCTCTGGCTGTGCCAGCGGCTCTATGAATTTATGAACATAATATAAATTTATTTTTGCAAACTTTTCATGTTTTTGTTTGGGCCACCACCGCCCGAAAATCTGCATCTGCATGCCTCTCGCTTTTTTGGGGCGGGACAACAAAGGGATTGTTGTGTCAGCCTGGTCCACAGGATGCACAGGATCCTTTCGCATATCCCCGCAACCTGTGTATGTGCCCTGCTGCTGCTGCATTCAGCTGTGTGCTTTCGAGCACGTTCCAAGCTTATTTATGCGTATGCAGAATACTTAATGAAAATTTAAATGTAAAAGTTACTTGCAGAATGCACAGCCCCCTACTATAGATGGAAAATGGGAAAATGGGACAAGAGAGATGGGAAATGGGAGCTGGAAAATGGAAGATGGAAAATGAGGAGACCGCTGCTAGTTCGGTTGTCCCATTCGAAATTCACAAACAGCGAGGCACTCGCCTTAAGCCGCTCTGGCCATGAATCTCCATTGGCCAGCCAAAGGAATGCAGAAAAATATTTAAAATTAAATTGAATGCGGACCAGTAGAAATCTGTATATACACGCATTCATCTGTAAGCCACACAGCTGATCTCCAGAGTCCCTCGATTATGCTAATGCAATCCGACCACCGGACGCACGCCCACAGGAATTCTCTTACTCCTTTTAATGGACCAACCATTCGATTTAGATGCAAATTCATCACAAAGCCGGACCACAGGGCCCAAGAAAACAATAAAACTGACCAAAGCGGACATAATGCGCCGCCGTTAAACTCGGCAGACTCCATTTAAATTAGATTTCTCGAATGCACACGCCTCGGGGCAAAAGTTTCGCCAAGCCTCAGGCTCCTCCTGGATCCTTTCTTCTTCTTCGTCCAGCAGACACAAAAAACATAACTCACAAATCCAATTGCCATAAATAAAAAAGCTTGGCCAAAAAACTTGTGCCTGCTGAAAACAGAGGGAAAAACAGAACGGGGAAAGGGATCAAAGGGGAGGAGGCCTGTAACTCCATCAAATGATGTACAAGTTAACACATTTGCTGTATAAATCTTGTTCAGAAAGTCTAAACGGCGCACGAACAATTCTCGCAAGTCGAGTTATTCAAAAATCGCTTCTAAATTGGCTACACTTTTTCAAGGCCCGTTCGCCCGCTGTTCTCTTTCCACGCTCTGCAGTACACGCGAAAAAAAAACATAGCTAATATTAAAAAATATAACAAAAATATCAGTTGATGGCAAGAACATCTATGCTCACTTAGCATAGATAGTCCTATGAAAACATAGAGAACATCTATCTCAAAACTTCTATTTTAACATCTCACTGTAAAAATGGAACTGTAACATCAATAATTTTTTTATTTATATTTGAAGTTATTCTATAGTTTATACCAATATTGAAGTTATAAGAAACACCCTTGATATTTTAAAATTTATTTGTTATTATGGTTGCATTAGAATCGGTTGTTAGAATCGGTATGAGAGAGAGTAAAAGGTATAACTAATGTAAATTAACTCGGATAACATTTTGGCTAGATTGATTTCGAAAGATATTCACATTTTTATTGCGGTGTACCCTTTTGGTGTTTCTGTTTGTTGTTTTTTAGCTGCTGTTGCCATGCAGCTTTCGATTTGTGTGTAGATTCCGTGCACATTTATCTTGGGGCAGCTTATGCGAAAAGTTATGAAATATGCGCACGAGCGTCGCACAAATTGTCGAGGGGCTCGGCGGTTTGGGGCCAGCGGGAAAGCGGAATAGTGGCAGAAACAGGATCTGAGAGCCGGGAAGTTTCAACTGGAGAGCCCCGCAAATTGTGCAGAGATCTGCTGCCTCGTTTGCTTTACGATTGGCCGCGAATGCACTTGACACTGGTCGCAGGATAATCAAGTTTGTCCATGAATCCCAGGATAATTCCCTGATCCAGCATGGAGTGGCGAATAGTGAGCTCGTATCCGGATACAGAATTTCCTCTATCGAGCGAGCCACCCCCGTTGGAAAATTCGATATATTTCCATTTTCTCTACCGACCCTCGGCTGCTTCTGTGTGTGTGTTAAAATTAAATAAAATAAAATTAAATGTATATAAAATTAGGTTAATGCCTTGCCAGCAGCATCCGCAGAAGGAGAAGCGCCAGCGCCTTTTATTTTATTGCTATGTAGATGAACCAGCACAGCAAAGGAGCGGCGGGGCAGGCGCTGGGGGGGTCCTGGGGAAGGATGGACCCCAGCCACATACGTACAGTGAGAGACAATGGACAAGCAAAGAGAGGAATTTCTTTAAATTACAGTCATTTCCTAAGGAGTCTATATGGGGTGAGTTTATTATTTTTGTATAAATAAATAAAAATATTTTTAGTTGCTATTATTAATTTTATACTTTTGATAAGCGAGGTTGATAATTATTATTTTAAAAAAAAGGAAAATGGGTAGAAAAATTAATTAAATTCAAAATGTAAAATCCATATAAATATCTTACTGCAATCTTGGACCATTTTTCTGCAAGTGCACACATGCCCCTGCCTCGATGGCCGCAGAACATGCGACTTAAACAGGACTTATGGTTATCTGCGCATTTTATGGATATTGCGCCCAGTGTTTTGCAATGGGGTGGCTAGTGGCTGGGGAAGCCTCGAAATAAATGAAGTTACTCCCAGCCATATGTTTGCTAAATGCTGTATGTAAATGTCGCGAAGAAACACTTTAATTTCGGCAAAAGGCGGCGAGAGCGTAGGAAGGAGTCGCGGCAAGGACATTTGGAGCATTAAGTTAATGGCGCGAATGGAAGAAAGTGAGAGTGACAGTTTCAGGGAGAGTTGGAAAGGCGGGAAAACCCCGGTGAACTTGAGACAAATTAAGGGAAAATCGAGAAAAATATAAGAGGAAAATCAACTGCAGTCGATGCGGGAATTATGAACTGGCAGCGGCGAGAGAAATGCTCCGAAAATGCAGGCTGGCAGGCCAAAAATAAAATGCTGCAGCGAGTTAAGCCCACTTAAGCCCACGTTGCATGTTGCACGCCGCATGCCGCATGCAGCATGCAGCAGTTGCAGCTAAAACATAAAACAGTGCTCCAGCACGGGACACGAAACTGGGAGCGAATTCCGCCGCTCCATTTGTCGAGCTGGCTAAGCCCCTTAAGCCCTAAAAAACAGAGCGGACAAAGACGGAGACAGCCGGCGGAACGGGGGACCAGACGCCGCCGCCGCCGGCCTCCGGACTCCGGACTCTGTTCTCGGTTCGATTTGACTTATGGGTTCGTTTGCTCCCGATGTCCGCTATTAATAGAAGCGCCCTCGTAATCTGCCCATCATCCGGAGGAGATGCTGATCAAGTGGAGTGGATTCCGACGAGATGGCAGGTTCCGCCGCAAGATGACAACCCGACTCTGGAGGAAAACCCAGCACTTTATATGCATCTGGAACGCATAATCAAATGATTAATATTGGGAGTATATATTCTATATGTCAAGTGTCAGGATCTTAGAAATATGTATGTAGTTTTCTTCATGAATTGAGGTGATTAATATCTATTATAGGTAAATTGGATTAAACTTAATAAATATATTAATAAATATAAAAGTCATATAAATATAATTTGTGGTTAACTTCTTGCCGCATAAGTTTAAGATATTAGAAACTTGTTGGTGCCATTTTCCCATGATTTTCCTCTCAGTGAAGCTCAGAGAGTTTGATAAAAATTATGAAGGTCCCGCCGCCGTCCGATAATTGGCATCAATTTCACGCCCTGCCAGCCCCACTCTCCTCCGCTCAATTGTTTCATTTGAAATACGATCGCGCTGCCACAAATAGACGTGGGGCAAATTAGAATTTCCTCGGTGATTTTTTCAATTTTTGGGTGAAATTGAAGCGTGACGTAGAGCAAATCGCGCCACGAGCTGCTTCATTACGCCCCTGAGTTGTTGGGTAATTAGAAGAGAAGAGCAGGAAAGGCAAGCAGGCAGGAAGCAGGATTAGGGATATTCAAATGGGAATGGGTTCTCAGCTGGCTGTCTGGTCGGGGGGGATAGCAAAACGTAACAAACAAGATATTAAATCGTGTCAATATTTTGTGCGTAGGCTGAGCTCCGAAATCCTGGCGACACGCTCCACCAACGAGCAGAACGTGAGTGGCTCCGGCGGAGAATCACGTCCGGAATAGCCAAGCTGAGTCACAGTTAAAGATACTCGAAGAAGTGGAAGTATCTTTAAGCGGAACTCGAGGGCCACCATTAAACTGCGATTGCGAGCGCCATTTTCCGAGCAAGAACAACCCCCTTTGAGTGGGTGATTCTGGGGGGCTATTGTTGGTGTGGGAGTCCCCCTTTAATTATGATTCAGTGCACACAAACTTTTGTTGCGTTGCCGTGCTTTGTGCTAACTTTTCAATTCCTAATTATAATTAGAGAATCGGTTGTGTTCATAAATATTAAAAAGGGTCCTCGCTTCCGCTCCCTCCCTCCTTCCTCCCTTCGCACTTTCCTCCAACGACATTGCATGAATAATTAACTCGAGTCGAGCTCCGGGGGGCCACGAAGGGGGTAGCTACCAAGGACTGCCATTTGCCATCTCCTGCCATGCGCCATTTTGTTTTGCCAAGAGCAATGCCATGTAACAAGCGAAAGGACAACAGAAGGAGCAACAAAGGATATTGGGTATGGGGACAAGGGGCACGGAAAAGGGGCGGGCGCAGCGGCGACATGTCATGAATTTATGAATTTTTGCATTTTTAATGTAATTTGTGCGACGCAGCTTTCTTCGCAGAGGCCAAGGCAAACAGCGTTCCAGCTGCCTGCCAAGATCGAAAACTGAACAGCAAGCAAACAACTTAAATTCTTAGCTAAATGGAAAAATGTGGCTGTTGAAAAAAAAACTAAAGTTATAACATATTCTAAGTGTTTTTGAACTGTAATAAATTTTTAATTATATGAAAAACTCAAAAACTTGGTAGATTATTTTTCTCGACTTCTTTTTTCTTGAAGCTCTTATTTTATGTAAGAGCTAAACGTTAAAGATAATTTAACAAACAAATTTTTAAGAATCCGCATAAAGTTTGGCACAGCTTGTAGATTCTGTCCGTCTTTCGTGGAGCTTGTAGCTGGCAGCATCGGTCCGGCTGTAATGCAATTCATAGCTGCCAGCTTTGGCAAGATAACATTATATCGCAGTTCAAGGTTGGAAACATGGGAATTTGTGCAGAGCAACGTTTCGCACCCTTTTCATCAACGTTTTCAACCTTACATCTCCAAAGTTTCCTACCTTCGTCAATATTTTCAACCTTTTTTCACCTGTACATATCATGTATACGCACCGTTAGTTTCGTTATAATAATAATAATAATAATAAGCCCAAAATATATAAAAGACCGGAGTTGTCACCTTTAGTAACTAAAAGTATCAAGACATTTTCGTTTTTGTGTTTTATTAAAGGTGTTCAAAATATTCATTTTTAAATATTGCATATTCCGTAAATTACCAGTGTAAACCAAGACAATATAAAATACTTTTTACCCACTATTTTCTAAAAATAACAAAAAAAAAAAAATATATATATATGTACTTGAATATAAAATACTATTCTAAAATATAAAATAAAGAAAAAGTGATGATCGTTGTCCCAAAAACACCCCAACGTGTTGGCATAAAAGACACTCGGCCACTTTATAATTGAAAACGGTACTTATAAGTGACACCGAAGTAATGTGAACTTTTACAAACCAATGTTTGATTTAAAGCTATCAGAGCTCTATGATTCTACTTCAATGTGTACCAAGGCATTGAGACTCGAATGCAAAAAAGAGCTCTGGCCAAATTACCAAATCGTCAAATATGCAAAACCAAATGGTATGCAAGTTCAATCGCCTCCTTTTGGCGCTCTTCTGCATGATACATACGTCCTCGATGGGGGAAATGTTTTTCGAGTGATGCAGGTATGCGAAAACACTGAAATTAATGACACACCGAGCATGGAACCGCATGGGACCCATAAACCAATAACCACGAGCAACCAGAAAGTTAGCAAGCACACAGGTGGCAGGGGGCACAGGACATGGACTGGATTGGAACTACCTATTGGCATGGGGCAAGGGATGCAGTTGGCAAAGTGAAACTAAAGCTACTCGATGCAGCACACGCAACTACACGCCTAGCCAGATCAGGGTCATAATCCGCTTGCCAAAAAAATACTCGCAGAAAGCAATGAAAGGAATGGGAGGCTGGGCTAGCGTTCCGTGAAACTACCATTGAGTGGGGGGATTGGCAATTGGGATTCGAGTCCCCGACAGGTGTATAGTTTTGCCGGGTCCCTGCCACGACCACAAATCGGAAGCTAAACCCATTTTGGCTTGACTCGATGCCTTCGGGAGGGGAGGAAAAAGGGCTTGGGCGGTGGTATCTGTGGTCTCTGCGGTTAGGGGCAGGACTACAAATTAGATTTCAACGGAGCTTACATGCTCCCCGGGTTCCTGTTTTTTGCTCAGCTGTGTAGGTAAGGGGGTATATTCGATTCGAGCAGATATATGGGAAGGGTTACTCTTCCTTTAAGTTTATCTGTGTATAAAAATAAAATAGTTTATATCCTCTGTAATAAGCTTGTGGGCATTTGTTAATTGTATTAATATCATTTGAATCTTAAATTTAAGGTAAGGATTGTTTGAGTCAGAACAGCTGTTTTATGTTTTGTCTAGTCGCCATAGTAGGTCACGATATATCGATATTATAGTCCCTTCCCTGGTATATTGAATTAAAGTGCGGGATATCCAAATAGTCGAGCCTACCAACCTCACGGCTCTGGACTGTTTTCTTCGTGTCCTTCACCTCGTATTGGGCCACTCAAAAGGACGAGCCAAGGCAGGACTCGCCGAAAGTCCAAAGTGACAGTGCAGAGCAGAACAGGGCGGAGGAGCTGAAACGTTTTAAAAGCATCTTCATCATAAATCCGTAAAATGAAAAACGATGCATGCCACACACGTAGTGGGTGTGTGAGTGCGGTACGTGTATCTCTGCGAGTGGGGTACAAATTTAGTTACACATTTCGTCCCGTTTGTTCTGTGCCACTCCTTGTGGCACACACAGAGACCGAGACGGAGACGGTGGCAAAGTGATATTGTCCCCCGGTGGCTCAACTTGTCATGTGACTGCGGCGGAGTGGACCAGCTAGAAGGACCTTTTTGCATCCGAGGCAGCTCACTAATACAGTAAGAGGACTAAAGGAGCCAAAGCCCAGGCAAGGGCAGGCCGCATTTTATGAATTATTCAAAATGATCATAATAAATTGCTGCAGCCTTTTACGGCAGCTGGGAGCCGGAGACGGTGCCGGAGTCGGAGCCGAGATTGGCGAGGACAGGAAACAGGGATTAGTGTGCAAAGTGGCTATGGCTACCCTTATCGGCTGCCATATATTTTTTTTAAGTAAGCCTTTGTGCACTTTTGTCTAAAATGCTTTGCCGTCTCTCAACTCAGCCTGCGGGCATGCAACATTTTTTGACCTGGTCATCTTACTTTGAGGTCCACTTAAGACAAAAACCTATAATTATAATAATAAGTGTGGCCCATCGATCTTCATAAAATGATAATAAAAAATAAATTATAACCTTGAATCCCGATTTTGTACGACTTATTCTCTTTACATGAAAGAATTTTAAAGAAGCAATAGCTAATTATTTTTCACTGTAAGCGTTATCATCTCCAAGGGCTGAGCTGGAACAACTTTTGTGTGCTCGCTCGCTTGGTAACCATTGCAGTTTGCTTTTGCACCGCACAGGCACTTTGTGTTTCTATGGGAAGTCGCAAAATCGGACAAAGATGCCAGCGGAAGGTTAGCATCTTGGCGGGAAGTCAAACAGATACGAACGCTATTTGCGTAGCTCGAAAGGCAGAGGCAGCCAGCTTCAGCCAGCCAGCTTCTGATGGGAGAAGTGCCAAATGAATAATGCCTGTGGCCGGCAGAAATCTGCTGAAAGTTTCACTCATTAAGTCCTTGAACAATGGAAGTGCTCTCGAGCAGTGGCTGTTGTAGCTGCTGTAGCTCCTCGAGGATGGGCAGCTGAACTTTGCCAACAAAATAAATCAATTTCTTAGCCCGCCTCAAAGCAAACCCTTCATCTCGGACGCTGTTTATTTGCCTGCAAACTTTGGCGTTGGGGCTGAAACACCTGCGGAAAGATGTTGGCTGGAATGGTTTGAATGAATATTCAGCTGATGTATCGGATCGGACTTGGGCGGCGAAGGGTCCGGGCGGACTAACATGCACATTGATTGATTATCGACACAGTTTGCCACTCAAAATCGCTCCAAACTCTAACGTTGAGTGATGCCCCTGCCTCGGATAATGGGACCAATGCCATGGCTAATGCCAGTTCTTGCCATTGAAACGCTCGAGGACCGTGGCTAGTAGCGCCCACTGCCACGCTACAGCGAAAGCAATCTCAACTCCATCCGAAACGGAATCCATCTCCTGTTTCTGGTTCTACTTCTGTTCTCTGCCTGCTGGACAATTCGTTTCATCGATGCACTGCGACAAATCAAAAACAAACTTTGAAGAAAAAGTGGTAAGAAAGAGTCAAAGATCAAGTGTCAGGTTATTTATTAAGGAATAAAATCTGACCTGGTAAACAATTACTGAGATCACCTCTTCCCAAGACCTATGGATCCTAATATTATGAATCAAGTTGTGTGCTTTTCTCTCAGTGCAGGAATGCCCTGTACCTTTGATGCTGGCACCACTTGACGGTTCAATGCGGTGCCCATTTGTCCTGGAAGCTCGTTGGCACCGGCCAAAAAGAATTCCTACCGTTTGTGGTTTCAATGCGATCTGATGGATGTGCCTGCCCCAGAGGCCATTTCGAATTTCAAGCCTCTGTGCTTTCGGGACTCTTGGGCACTTGAAAATCACCGCCAATTACTAGGCGAAAACAGTATTAACGCTCCCACCATCATCGCCATGTGGTTTTGTCCTGCTTGAGGACTTGGCGTTCCTAATGCTCGTATCTGCAGTGGACCTGCTCTCTCTGGATTTCAATGGCAAGCGGTTAATGTGGTCATTAAGATATATGCCAGGATGCAGTCAACAGGAAGTCCGGCTTCCTTGGCACGCCTAATTAGAGCCGATTAATGAGCCGGGTTGGGAACAACTTCCATTGTTTTCACCAACCGCAATTTTCCATTGTGTACGCAATTCGACTAATTAGTTGCACACTGCCTCCATACACACACGTTGCCGGGGGTGGAAAGCTCTCCGCTCCAAACCAAATTCCCCAGTATGAAAGCCACTGAGTCCCTGCCTCTGGGTCCAGGACTTGTCCTTTGTCCAAACATGCACACATACCTTTTTCTTTTTGGGGGCATTAAAAAATTAGTGTGGGCTGGTCTTAAGAAATCAGAAGGGATTACATTGCGATTTAAGCCCGAGAACCGCCCAAAGCAACAGGTACCCAAAGAGTCGCACAAAGGCCCGGCAACTTTTTGTTGCCAACGACGGTCCCGACCCGAACTAAATTAAAAGCAAATCAAATAACCTTCATCTGGTTAATACAAGGCCGCAGCCCTTTGTGACCGCTCTCATTGTTGGTCCGTTCGTTGGTCCTTCACAAAAGGAAACCGAGTCCCGGCCCCCGAAACTCGATTAATACACGGTGCCAAAAATTGGCAGCGCCTTGAGGGGCGGATCACTCGGCCGGATTAGGACACGCCCAGGATACGGAATACGGAATACATACACATGCGTGCGTTGCCAGTCCACCAAATTAAAATTGCTAGCACGTCAAAGCGAAATTAGATGATGTCCCTGCCTATTGTGATACGAAGTGGTTCCTACAGGAGATAATTTGCGGGAATAATGCCGCCATTCCGTCGGCTAATCTCTAGAAGATAATACTGCTTTGCTTTGATTTTAGATACACCTAGAAAAATTGATCAATTCAAATCAGGATAGTGATTGAATTCATTTTACACTTCGGAACCACACAAGACGTTTGTAGATTCGGCAGTTTAAATGATGAATGACATTTACTTTCAAAATACAAAACTGAACGGGTTCAAGACCGTACTCTTTCGGATGTGGGACGCTTTTATTCAAGAAAAAAGGTGATGCTGCTTATCTGAGGGATAAAAACTTCAATAAGTTACACCAATAGGCTTAATGCACAATTTAAGGCTTTATTGTAAGTAGTTTATACTTACAATAAAGGCTTAAATTGTGCATTAAGCCTATTGGTGTAACTTATTGAAGTTTTTATGAAGTTTATGTTATGAATTATATGTATGTCCCATTTACACAACAAAGTTGTATGAAGGAAAACAAAATGTAAAGTAAAGATCACGTCTAACCCGTCCTCTTTGAGCTTCAACGAAGAATAAGAAACACCAAGCCAGACAGTTAAAGTAATTCAAAGTAAAATAAATAGCCATAATGTTGCACTGGGATCGATAAAGAAAAGATTTAAAAGGTAAGTAAACTAATATATAAATAAAGACAAGAACAAGTAAAATAAAATATATAAAGAACTTGGCAGACAATCAGAACCGTACTGCAAGTACTTCGACTGTAAATATGAATTATGTTGACACGATTAATGCACTCAGACACTATTTTCCATAGAATACCCCAAGCGTTGTAGTAATAAAAACATAGACTAGATTATCTTACAATCGTTTATAGACTGGAGTTGTCACCTCTAGTAATTAAAAGTTCCAAGACAACTGCGATTTATTTAAGTTGTAGAAAATATATTATATAATTTTATATATTTAGTGTTTTATTAAGTTCAGGGCTCGTGGTTATGGCCATATTTAAAATATAAATAAAATCGATTATAAGCAAAGACGTACTAAAATACATATAGTCCCTTATTAAATGCCATCAAAGTAACCAGATATCCCATTAAATATTAAAACATACCAGTTATCACAGCTTATACTGACACCACTAACTATTCGATCTAAATAGTAAAAGTCCAGTAAACAGAGACAACAAAAACTTTGTAAAAGAAAATTCCGAGAATAATGTACTCTCGTATTTTTTCAAAGTGTCCACTTACCTCGTTAGCATTCCGCCCCGCCCCGCTCAGCATCGCCTCTGAAAGTGTCATTAGCATCTCCCTGATGGATGCATTATTCAGCAAACTCTATTAACATTTACGAACACTCGATGGCATCGCTGTCCGGAGAGGTAAATGTTTAACGAAGTTCGCTTCGAAAAACTATAAAGCCCAATTAATAACAATTTGGTGAGCAAACTTTGTCCAATCTGGGCTCATTGTTCGTCCTGCTGCAGCTGAGAGCTGATGATTATGGGGCCACATCTTCATCTGCTATACGAGAATTTTATGGGCAGCCACTTCCAGGTACGTACAGGTGACCACGTCGGATGCTACTGCTGGCAGCTGGCTCTACTTCGATTTACCTTTGTGTTTTATTACGCCACTGGGAGCCATACGGCAAAAAAGTAAAAGCCATTTAAAAGCCAAAACTTTGGCCCAAACTCCCGCCATCGTGTGGGCTCATGCTCGTCCTTTGTTGTATCCTTGTGCAGCAAAAGTTTCAAGTGAAGCGCACACTTCCGCATTTATGGCGAATTTCAGAGCCGGACCTTTGTTTTGGACTCCGGACTCCTCGATGCATTAAGCCGCCAACGGGGGCGGAAGTTAGGGGATGATTTTTTCGCCTCCAATCTCATTTCAAATTCCGCGGGCGTCTGTTCAATGTTTTGCTGTTTGTTCTGTTTACGATTTCCTAGTCCGAGACCATAACTCCGCCACTCAAGTGCACTCCGGGGCCAGATAGCCCGGCTTCGAGCTTCAAGAGGCCCTTTCCCAGTCACGTACTCCTGCATTTCAATTACACACTGCTCCGCCACGTCCCTCTAAATCAATAATCAATAAATTATTCCACGCCATTAAGGCAGTGCCAGTTGCTGCTGGATGCATAATTGCACATTGCGCAATTGAAAAATGCATGAGCCTTAATTGATAAACAAATGCATACATGATACTGGTGTTATTTTTTTTACATTCCACATGATTAAGCAATTAAAGACATTGCATAAATGTGTCATCGTCGGGGAGCGGGGGCAATTTGCAATCAAATCGTGCTAATTGAGAATGGCTGACTTTTTTTGTGAGAGTGACCTATTCAGGTGAGTTTTGTTTTGTGTCGATACTTCACACTCTCAGGATAATCCGATTTAAATGTCAAATGTTCGGTAATGCATTTTGTGTGTAGTTGAAATAGATTCAATTATTTTTCTTTTAATTTATTTGTCTACTGATAGTGAATATATTAAACTTATCACACGTTATACAGATGCTCCTATAATGGAATATAGTTTTCCTTTAATTTTGAAGTTTCTTACTTAAGGAACAGTGAATTCCGGATTGCAGGCTCAATCAACCCAATGATTACGGAATAAGCTTTGCATCCAGCCAATCTCTTTTAACTGATCCCTTATGCTCTCTCCCATCATTAGTGGATTCGATTGCAAGTCCTCATAATTGAATTTGGCGCTCTTTGAATCTCCACTGATGGGTCCAATCTAATTATGCGTGTGTTTGTGCTCTCTCCCCCGTCGATAACATAGTCCGAAGTATATTCCCCTCTATTTCCCTTTCCGACTCAAAAAAAATGCAGAGGAATAAGGGAACAGGGACAGGAAAAGTGTGTCGCAAGTAAGCAAGAGGATAAGTGAAAATGGGAAAGAGTTTCCACTCTCTAAAGAAAACTTGTTTTCGCTTCGCCAGCCGAGAGGCGCTCAGCATTCTCGCAACTTGGCCACTTTCGTATGACAGGACATTTCATTGTGGCAACAATGTTGCTTTTATTGTCCGGACTCGGGACACCAAACTCCGGCCGGACCGGACACTTGCCAGCTGCGTGCCACAAAAGTTTGCTAAATATATATCTCTTTGTGTCACTCCGGCGACGGCGGCGGCGACGACAAAAGGCTGAAATAACTTGGAATGCATTAAAATAATTTAAGTACCATTTTGCGCAGTGGTCAAGGCTAAGTAAATACCTGGGGAATGCCCCTAATGTACTTGCTGGCGACTTAGTTTTAGAATCCAGCCGGATTCTAGGGCAGCACAATGCAAACATCACGTATACGCAACGTGTGCCGGCCAGGCGTTCAAGTGCAGCGTGTTCGTCGCCCAACATAAACTTGTGTGTGTTTGACTTTTGTGCGCCATCAAAAACTTGTGCCTGCTGCCGCTCTGAGCATGTCACGCCAGCGAACTGGTGAACTGGTGACCTTTTTAAAGCGGCGCCTCCTCCAACGCCTGCAATTTAGCGGGCACTTCCGCTGTTCTTGGCCTGCCCGGTTTTGTTGCCGGCTGTGCAACCCACGCACATCTTTCACCAAGCCTCTGGGACACGCACACACCACAGGCCGGGGAACATAAAGTCACAGCAGTGCTTATTTACACAGAGGGAAAAATCGTAGAGATATACATTATTCGTTTATTTAAATTTAATTTTTTCTGATGTGATTTGCATGTAGATATAATTATATTCTTTAAACATGTTCTAAGTTATTTTGAATTCTGCCTAGACCTTTTTTTTCCCAGTGCTCTTTCCTGTGATTCTGATTTAAAGCAGACTGCATTCTTCTCTCGTACCACTATTTTCTCCCTGGCTGCCCATGTCCAGCCTCCTGAAATTCTTGCTTTGTGCTGGTTACTCGCTTTGCCTGAAGTGCCATTTACTCATCTGGGATCAGACGGACCTGGAGTAAGCGAGTGACAACTGTACTGCAGCCCTAAGCCTGAAAGGTTGCCCATGTCCATCTCCCCGTCCATGTCCATTTTCATGTCCAGTATCCTTTGGTTCGATTCCAATTCCCCAGCTGACCTGCTCTGTTTTACGCTCGCTCTTTTCTTACAAAGTAGCGAGGTTGCGGGCATCTTGGTTTTACTTTATGTCCCAGTTGCTTTGCCAGTTAAGTTGTTTTCTGTTTTCCGTTTGGCCAACTGGAATTTGCATGTCTGTTCGTTGACATTCTGCCGGGCTGCAGCTGCTGCGGCTTCTTTGTCAGCTCCCTACTTATGCATCTGTATCCTTGTCTCCATTTGCAACTGTATCTATTGTCCGTGATGCTGCTCCTGCCGCTGTTGCGGTTTGGGGAGGAGATAGTGATGCCCAGCAAAAGATTTTGAATTAAAAATTAACTTGATTCGTTTCTTCCATATGCGCAATAAAGTTCTAATATGAATAAGAAAATATTTATGAAGGTTGAACCAAAAAGTAATATTAATAAATTAAGAAGCAATTTATTGTTATTAAAAGATTCCTTGACATTTTTGAAAACTTTAATCCGATTTAAACATATAATTATAACATATTTTTCCAGAAAAATGTCATCTTCTCAGCTCTGTTTTTTTTTTTTTCCAAATCCCCGGCTAGCTCATTACAATGAAGTGAAACCACACACCAACCGAAAAAACAATTGCAAGCGGAGCACATTAAGTGCAGTTCACGCTGTGCCAGCTAATGAGCCACTTGGCGCCCAGCCACACCCCCTTTCGACCACAACCCTCAGCGTTTATCTAACTTTCCACATTTCCACATTTTCGCATTTATAATGCTAATTCAGCAAGTTGATTACATGGCAGAAGAGAGCGTCCGTCCAGGATGCCGGATTATAAAATACAACATTGTGCACCGGAAATGGAACAAAAAGCAGCCGAAGCCCCAGCTGCAGATAGTTCTCCCTCTCGGTGCAAAACACTATCCGCTTTAATGTGCATTCGGTGGCAATTATGAGGCATCAGCAGTCCGACGGGGAGCACTTTTCGGGCAATCTTCTGCCACTCCGCAGAATGCCAGAATGCCAGAATGCCACTTGCCACTTGTAATTTGCATTGCGGACAAACATATTTTGTGGCCAAATGACCGGCGCTGGCTCTTATTTATGCTTCATAGTGCATATTCTCACTGTTGCTAAATAAAGTGCGCTTGGGCATTCCGAAAATCCTTCAGATTGTTCTAAGAAATTGTTATTTCTAAGGATTTTTTAATAGTTTACGTACTGGACTTGGGTATATATTGAAGAGTAAATTTTACATTAATACAGTTGGGCTTTAAAGGCTTCAATATATATTTTGAAATACCTAAACCAATTCTGTTGCACCCTAGAATTTTTCCCACATATTTAACTTGGTTAAAATTAATTAAATTGTAATCTAATTAAAAGCATTCCATTGGAATTATATTCAGCATCCATTTATTAGGCTATAAACGAACTAGTGAGCCTGTGTTCAAATTAGAGACTCAGCAAAGCGAAATAACTGGCATAATAGGTAAACTAATTTAATTAGGATAAGCTACATGGGACTCTATTGTGTTGGAGCTGCAAGGACAATTTGCAAACATACAAGTTGTAATTTAACGCAAATTGTAAGGCATTGGCAATGGTAAAGCAATTTTCCACTGAAAAAGTTCGGGAAGTCGCTACAATTTATGCTTAATAATTCAATTGGTGAATCTGATTCCGA
This sequence comes from Drosophila auraria, assembly GCA_008042615.1. Lineage (NCBI taxonomy): Eukaryota > Metazoa > Arthropoda > Insecta > Diptera > Drosophilidae > Drosophila > Drosophila auraria. The sequence goes on from VNJW01006337.1 coordinate 43,975, forward strand.
GAACACACGGATCCAGCTCACTCCCGCTGGTAGTACCATTCCCATTACTCAATCTAGCACATTGCCCACATGGGCCCGCCTGTGTTCTTTGCCCAGTTTGTTTGCATTTCAAATTTGGCGTGCTGCATAATTTACGATTTGGAGCCATCAGCGAGAGCCCAGCCACCCAACCCGCACGCCGGGCTGTAGACATATTATATTTAGCTATCGCCTAGTATTTCCGTTGGCCAGGACCAACTGCCAACTGATACGCCAGCTGAATGCCACTCGTGCATTTGCAGAGAGAAAAATATTAAAAAGTAATATGAGTAAATTTTAAAATATTCAAATAAGTTTACCAAAGGAAACGCTTACCTTAGGTTTAGGAGCTGGATTCAGGCAGCTTTGAATTTAATTTCTTATTAAAAAATATTTAGCTGACGCCAAATACTTAACCTAAAAATTTAGAAAGGCATCTGAAGATTAAATCGAAGTCTCTCCCATTGACGTCATTAAGTCACTGCCTTTCTTTTTGTTCTAGTTTAAGATAACCCCATTTTGTGAGAGTTTTATGTTCTTGCAGTGTGCGGACTCGACGCCCCCTCGAACGCTGCATTTTTCATGTTTAATTTCAGTTAGTGCCGCCTCCCGCTGCCAACTGCCAACTGGCAACTGAAAACTGAAAACAGAAAACTCGAAACCTTTTGGCGTCCATCCAGAGCGAGTGAGTGCACACGAAAGTGCGAGTGTGGGTGTTCTTGTTTGGCAATTGTTTAGTGGGTGCAGATTTTTTGGTGTGCGGGGAGCGGTCTGTGGGTGTGTGTAGTGGGTAGGGTCCCAGTCGGACCTGGTCGCTTCCAGCAAGCACAGTTCTATGCGTTCTTTGACAGTAAAGAATGCATTCTCAATACGTGCAGTCTTCCTTTCAGATTAATATGGGGTGAAACAAGGAAACCACTGTTCTTTTTTTTGTATGCTGCAACAGTTCTTTCGCAACATATAAATAACGTATATTACACTTCGGCAATCTTCGGGTTTCGCTTTCAACTTTAGTTTCTAAAATATGCGTTATATAACCCATCTGCAGCACACATTAATAACGGTTCTGTAGCAATGTATCTTTCATGCAAAATACCGCTTCAAAATAACCCATTGAAAACAGTTATATAACTGTTATGAAGGAAGGCTTAAAGAACCCATCTGTAGCATACACAAGGAACCGTTCGGTGATAATGTATTAATAACCATTAAAACAACAATAAAAATTTATTTAAAAACGTGTATTTTCTTGCATTGACATGTGTATATAATATATGTAGGTGTATAAAATCGCACAATACATTTTTTTATGTGATTAATGAAGAAAGCCTGCTATTATATTGAAAATAAAAATATTGTTTTTTGATGTAATAATTAAATAACGTTATAAAAATAATAAATGGGAATCTAAAATTGTATACACTCACCATAAAACGCAAATATTATCTGAAATAAAAAAAAATTATAATATTATGACCTATAAATACGAAATCTGAAATGATTAATATTATAATTTTTATATTTACGTATACATACCAGATCTGAAATAAATGTAATATATTATTTATTTTATTATGGCAATCGCTTACCTTATGTTGTTAATATATCTGAAACTGAAATGAGTTAGCTTATTTAACAATAGATATATGTTTTCTTACCTTGCATACTTATTAAAATGAATTTCACAACTGCGTCAAGCAAACTTCTTAATGCAACTAAAGCAAGTAACAAAAGAAAACGCAAAAGCCAACCGCGTGTTTTTTCATTCTCTTTTCTTTTTATTTGTTTGTGAGTTTCTTTTCTTTTTATTCTCTTATTTACGTTTCAAATGATGGTTTCCGAAATAATGCATCTTTATACGTTNCTAGGAGAAGCGACGTTTGCACTTATATAAAAGAGAAAGAGAATAAAAAACAATAACAAATTCTGGTTTCGGATAGAACGCATGTTTATGCGTTTTAAGAGAAGCGACGATTGCACGGAACCGAAGCTATAGAAAAAAAAAAGTCGACTGTTCGGGAAGCGCTCGGGTAATTTACTTCCAAAAAAACGTATATATATGCATTCTTAGAGAAGCGAAAGTTGCACATAATATTTATTTTATAACTCATTTCTTCGCTTCTAATAAACCAACAAAAGAACACATGTTATTGCATACATCTAATATGTATTATATCATTGTTCTGGCGATTTTTGAGCTAGAATTGGAGGCATATAGAACCGTTTCAGAACCGTTTTTCTTCACAACCCGTTCTACAGGGTCCGACTGGGGTGGCAGCACTGCACTTTTTTTTCTTCAGTCACTATTTCACAAGTTTTACTTATCTGTTTCCTATGCGTAGACCTGGGCCTATAACCTATTGGAGATTGACTAAACCAATCAGGACTCAGCAACTCCCAACAGACATTAAAACAGAACACTTGGGTTTTATATTCCAGTTGATAGTTTATGTTTTAATTTATTTTTTTTTGGTTTAAACCATCCGAGAGATGGTTGATTTTTGGTCGCAACTGGGATGTTGCATTGACCAGATACTGGTGTTACGAGAGCAGGTTTTTCACTTGCTCAAGGTTTTTAGACTGATCTCTTAGAAAGCTTTTTGTCCTTTCGAAAGCTTATTAACTTTCATCAGATATAATGTGTATATCCAGAACCACTGGTGCTTTTTAGCTCTTGAAAAGGACCGCCCGTCCAATTCAGTACATTGTTGCAGTTTTATAGTCGTTGTTTATTTTTTAACTTTGTCTATTTCTTTTTGTACAAAGATTGATTTTTTTTCTTATTTGTGTTGTACTTTATATTTTTTCTGCTTTGTGGTAGTTTTTTTTTTCATATAACATATTTTATTTATTTATTTTTTTTTATGTGTAAGGATTAGAAAAAGAGAAGAAAAAGAGAATAGGTTAGAGAGGAGCATAAAATGGTTTAAAGACTTTCGGTGGTAGAGTTCATACGTGGGTTTGTGGCATTTAAAAAAATGAAAAAATTTAAAAGGATATTTGTTTAGATTTTGTAGAGAGGTGTGCGTGAGAATTTGTGTTAAAAACAAAACACAGCGGTTCCTAAAAAGAAAGGTCAGCTGCATTTATGAATTTGGCATGCTCCCTCAAATGTAGAGATTCTTGCTTTACCAGGATCTGATTAAATTCTGGTATTTCTTAAAGATTTTAAAGTTTTTTCTAATATTTATAAGTCTTTTATAATCCTCATTCCAATTTTTCTTAATTTTATTGTGTATTTCTCTTAAAGCCTCTTTAACACTAAACATACACGCATATTCCTCTGCTTACAGCCTCCTTTGCTAATTTGTCATTTTTTCGGCAGCGTAGTATACACTGTGCATAGGAAAAATTGTCAGGCAGCGCTGTCAGCACATGTATAGTATAAGCGCTTTGTGTTTGTTCGGGATTCTGTTAGGCTGACGTAGCAAACTTCGGAGCTATGTAAAAACAACTTTGTATATACATGTATGTTCAGGTGCCGCTTCGGCAGAGAAGCTACCGAGTAGCCTGTTCTCGAAGCAGCAGAGAAGCAAATCGTTCGGGTCTGTTAGTATCAATCGGGTCTGTTAATATCATTCGGGTCTTTTAGCTTCGCACACATACGCATTAAAAAACTGTGTGTTTCTGGGTGCCGACCCCTGATTTATTGCCCCTAGCCAATCACATTTTTTTTTTTTGTATTTTTCTTTTTTAACGATATTACATGCTAGCTTAATCCCGACTAGCTCCGCCCCACCGATGTTAATCGTACTTCTGATTTGTACATGTGTGCTTTGCAACTCGGCATTCCATAAATTCCTAAACCACTGCCATTTGATGTGATGGATGCATCTGTGGAGATTATATTCCACCCCTCTATTCTATACTTTCCTAAAATTTCGGAAAACCTAGCCCTTATCTCTTAGTCAGCATATTCATTTTTCT
>VNJW01006344.1:0-10212 GCA_008042615.1 Drosophila auraria
TCATCGCACACAGTAGTTTGAGATGTAAAATTTTTGATTTCTTTATTATTTATGTTGGTTCTTTTTTATGAGGTGCTGTGTATGGATGATCCCGGTGCCTTATCAGCGATTGATGTACACATATACGGTCATCGCACACAGCAACTTATTGGTATAATTGTTGTAAACAAGCGATCCCGGTGCCTTATCAGCGGTTGATGTACACATATACGGTCGCTTGCGTGGCAATTAGAATTTGATTTTGTCTGTTTCGCTTATTTTATTTGCATACTTTTGTGTGCGGATATGAATGCACATTTTATAGTCTTTTGTGAACTGTTGGTTGCGTTGCTTGTTGTGCCTTCCCTTTTAAACTCCCATTTGCACTTGCACGTCATAATGTTTTATTTGTTGTCACCTGTTCACTCACCTCACCCTAAAAAAAAGTTAGAATGATAAGCGTAGTGGGCATGGTTAATCCCTTGTTCGTAGTCCGGCTGCGCCAGTTACAGTCTTGGGTCCGAGGGAGCAGAGGAGGCATCAGTCTTGGGTCCGAGGGAGCAGAGGAGACATCCTGCAAGTATAAATTTATAATATGCTGGAAAGAAGCTTGCAAATAAATAGACTGTATTGTTTGGAATTCCAAATGAGAATGAATGTTGACATTTATTACGAATGTGTGTGTGTCTGTCAAATTACAACCCAGCCAACCATTTTCGGAGCGCTCCGAAGTAGGATCGATAAGGGACTCCCGAAATAGCACCTTAAAGGAGCGTTTCCGGAGCGCTCCGAAGTGGGATCGAAAAGGGACACCCAAAATAGCACCTTACAGGAGCGTTTTCGGAGCGCTCCGAAGTAGGAGCGAAGAGGGACTCCGAAATTGCACCTTAAAGGTGCGTTTTTGGAGCGCTCTGAAGTAGGAGCGAAAGTAGACTCCAAAAAGGTGCAATTTCCGAAGTTGGAGTGAAAAGGGACTCCAAAAAAGCTCCTCGTAGGAGCGTTTAGGAAGCATAATTTGGTATAGTATGCATTTGTTTTCATCAGCATTCTCTGATTTACCTGAATGGCGACATGTTTAGTGTGCTGGACTTTAAATCTAAAGGTCACGTGTTCGAGTCCCAGTCGGAACAATTGTGTTTCAGAAATGTAAGTTGCTTTATAAAACATTTATAATATTTACATCCATTTAACAGTAACATATTAACTTACATAGCAGTGTCGGTTAGGTTATCTTTGGACGATTTAAGGACTCCCTTTTTTAAAATCTATAAGCTAATAGAGGAGTCCGCACGGAGTCCTTGCGGTTTATCTACAGGAGCATTTTGGGACTCCGAAAACACTCCTTCTAGGACTCCTAAAGGAGCACTGTTTTCATATAAATTGAAAAGGCCATTTTCTCCCGCAAACATGCTCCCTTAGGACACCTTTCAGAGGACGAATAAAAATTGTGTAATTCAAAACGGGGTGCGCTGGTACTCCTGGGTATTGGTAAAGGTCAAGAATCGTCCGAAATTAAGCCCCAAATAAAATTTCAAATAAGCCCTATTCAAGTGAATTCGCTGAATGGATTCAACTTCCCTCCACCGGAGTGATCAGTTCCTTCTGCGCCGACTTGACCTCTTCCCGGGAAAACACAGTACCCACAGGAAGGCTTTGTCCTCCCCCGGTCGTCGAAAACAGGTAGAATCACACACATGCAGACGGATGGAGCTTGATTCCAGACAGGTGCAAGGAATTGCCTTCCTGCTCCTCTCTCTTTGGACTCGAACCTCGCGAGAGACTTGGTTCAGTGCCTAGTACAATGGATAGCGTCGGCCAGCGAGTTAAATACTGTCGTCCCGTCCGTTAGTCGTGGTAACCGTACAGACTCGAACCTTGCGAGAGACCTGGCATAGCCTAGTACAACTGAATAGCGTCGGCTGTACGGTTACGGTCATTCCCCCACCCCCTTCAGTACTGGATCGACAAACGATGACGAACCGCTACCCAAATCGATAATGGCGGCTATATTATGGCCATGACTAAATGCTATTAAGACCGGTCGGTGGTGCGCCGTTATTCGTTTGCGACCCTGCTCTTCCTGGAATCGACCCTTGCGACCGACCTGGCATAGCCTAGTACGACTGAATAGCGTCGGCCAGGAAGCGCAGCTAAGTTTATTTACGTTAAATATTTCAAAAATGGCTTGCACGTTTATAGACAAGCTATTATGGTATTATTTCTTTTTAACCAGGAACTATGGTTCAAGTATTGAATTTAATATTTAAAAATTACAAGGGTCCTCAAAGTCAAGTGATAATTCTAAAACTACAAGTGTCGGATCGGATGGCCTTTCCGCTTCTGATACTATCTGTCTGAAAAGTTGGTGGCTTTAAAAGATGATACAGAAATGTTATATTTGAGGTATAAAATAAATTCACCGAAAATGTTTTAAAAAATGTTAGCTAATTTTGACACCAAAAATTTTTTATCTGAATACTAAGGTTTTTCTCGTCAAAGAAAATAAGTTTTTGGCAATAAAGGATGCAAGCATATTGCCTGAGTTGGGCGACATTTCTGTTACGTCGGTGGTGTCGTTGGTGTCGTTGTGCCTTAGTCCTTGAAGGACATAGGGCTGAGGAAGTGGCCGCCCGGATAGCAGACACGATTTGTGCAGCTGAGCTCGCCGGATTTGGAGTGGGTTCTTTGGACGCCACTTTCCTCTCCAAACGTAATCACAACAATTATTTACGTGCCTGAAAAATAGAAGAAATCGTTCGTCAGTATGTCTTTCTGTTCACATTGCCCCGCAAGCGGATTTATGCTTGATCGTGAAAACAATCGGGCTATGTTTTGGCCGTTTTCCCTCCCCCTTCGCAAACTTCGTGCGCCGTTGGATCGTCGCCGGCCGTGCAATAGAATCCCCTGTTGTGCATGTCGTTCGTTAAAAGTTATGTCATTATCTTGCCCAGTCTTCCATTCGTACCAATGCCCGCTTTTTAATGGGTTTCTACCAATGCATTTTTGTTGGTTCAAGTTCGCATTACAAGTTTATTATATAGGTTGGGCAAAAGTGTATTAAACATGAACGTGTATTGAAATGTGGTTTTGTATAGCAAGTGATATTCTGAGTGAGTGTAAATAATATTTAAATGTGTACTTATGTTATGTTATGTATGTAAGTGTATCTTTGAAAGCTAATATTGTATTAGGTATGGTGTGTGTTATGTTATGGGGCACGATCATATATATATATATATATATATATATCAGACAATATTGGGCAAAGGTCCCGTTGACTCACCCTCGGTTATTCCATCGTTGAGAGCTCTCGTTTCGGAGATGAGGTTTTACTTGTTGCAAAAGTTAAGTAGAATTAAGCATATATATATAATATCGTGCTATGGGTTTGGGGCTATAAATTCATTCACTAAATTAAAAGTTATAGGTGTTGGTGTTGAAAAATGCGGTTATGCGTTTAGGAAATTGTTTATTTTGTTGCGGATTTGCTTTTATATGTTTGTTGTCAGATTAATGTGGCGTTGATGGTATTGGATCGGCTTTTCATTATTGATGTAGAGTCCGCTTTGGTGATGTCCAGAATCCTGGAAGCGCTTGGAGCTGATATGTGTCTCGGGGTTGTAGTTTCAGGATTTAGGCTACGCCTAGTGACACGGGAACATAGCCTGTTTATCGTTAGTTGCACGGTTTATTCTGTCACTGTTAACACGGCAAAGATCGGAAGCATCCCCATATCGGCTTCCAATCGTGTCCAGACATTCTTGGACGAATTCGAATGTTGGGCATCTCGATGGAACATAGCGCTTAACATTGAACAGACACAGCACACCACTTTCGCACTTCGGCCTGGCCGCTCACTTGCCCTTTACTTAGATGGGAAGAGACTAAAGCAGGGGTTCCCCTATGCTGCTTATGGCAGAGCAACTCACCTATACGCACAATTAAAATCACAAATACATAGAAGAGAACGTTTATTTTTATTTAAAGTTTCTGCACTGAATAAAATTGTAGTGAATAAAAAATAAACAAAACGAAAAAATAAAAAACATTTTCATAATCTTATTTTCTTAAGAACTACATAATAAATTGTCAATAATTATATTTGTTTTAATATTGAAAACGCACTTTCGCAAACATAGGTAGAAATATATATAGAAATTAGTCTCTGCGATGTCAACAATCTAGTACGACTGATTTCTTGCAATGCAAATTGTGCCAAGATCCAACAACAATCTTCCTATAGCAAGAGCAATTACAAGTGGGAAAGCTACAGTCGACTGTGACCGACTGTAAGATACCCGGTACCCAAAGCATTGTGGGTGAAATTAAACAGCACATGAACATGGAAAAAAGAAAATTTTGACAAATGAAGTCAAATTTTGCTAGAAACATGTTGAGCAACACTCAAAAGAGACAAATTTTGCTAGGAACATGTTGGGCAACTCTCAAAAGCGACAAATGTTACTAGGAATATGCTGAGCAACACCCAACAAAGACAAATGCTGTTAGCAACATGTTGAGCAACAAGCACGTGCGCTCTCTCTCTCTCTCAGAAACTTTATTGCTTAATAACTTCTATGTTTATCATCCGATTTTACTCAAATTTTCAGAACACGTCCAAGATTGCCTACTTATTAAGCCTATCTTTTTATTTTACGCCGAAAATCACGCATATGGTTATATACCGTTTTTTTTTCATTTTCGGGGGCGGAAATGGGCGTGGCCAAGTTTTAAAACAAACTTGATCTGCGTGCAATAGATTCCAATGTTGTCAACAAATTTGATATCTCTAGCTCTTATAGTCTCTGAGATCTGTTGTTTCACACGGACGGACAGACGGACGGACGGACGGACGGACGGACGGACAGACGGACAGACGGACATGGCTAGATCGTCTCGGCTAGTGACGCTGATCAATAATCTTATACTTTATTGGGTCGGAAATGCCTCCTTCTGCCTGTTACTTATAATACCCTTGTACCCTATGGGTACCGGGTATAAAAACCAAATGAGCTTGATGAGCAATGGCTTGGGCATCAAGGGAGTAAAGCATGAGGATAAAGTAATGTACCTTGGCGTAACCCTAGACCGCCGACTTTGCTGAAAGGGGCAGATTGACCGAGTCTGCAAAGATCAAAGCTCGAAAAAATGGATTGACTCCTTCGTTCTGGTAGTGGTCTATCCCTCTATGCCATAGTGCGCTTATTAAAAGCCATTGTCCTTCCGACACTGAACTGGGGAATTACATGCTGAGGCACCGCAAACATGGATAACGAAGGCTCTGAGAAGGATTCTGGGAGTTAAGTGGCACCACTACGTACAAAATCACACGCAATTTTAAGACACAGGAATACCAACTGTAACAGAAACCATTTCATTATTTGCAAACCGATACAGAGATCGCATGCTTTCGCATACCAACCGTTTGGTTAGACATCTTGCCACACCGTTAGGCTGCCGGCGTTAGCCGGTCGAGACAGACATGGACGACTTCTTTAACACCAAATAATCGACCACACATAAAATGCCCCAAAGTGGAGCTCTTTCATACCCGCAGTTTCCAGGATCTATACTTACTTTTTATTAAACACGAAAACCAGAGCTATTCTTGTGATGCGTGACAATTAAACTTACAATAAAAAAGTGATTATTAACCAACAAACTACGCGGTGTGGGAACGTGTTTAAAGAAAGCCGTGATTCAATTATTATTATTTTTTAAAAGGGGTATTTTGATTTTATGGTCATCAGGCTATGTATATTTTAGGATTTTTTCTTTAAATTTAATTTCCACTTTTTAAAACCGTTATGTACGATAAACTTACATATAAATTTCAAAATACACGCTTTTTTCCCTAAATAATATTCAGTGTTGAATTTTGAGACTGATCCTAAATCCAATATACCCCTTTCCATAGTAATTAATGGATAAACAATGAAAATAAATTAATTTTTCCTAGCAAACACATTTTTAGCATTCTAAGATTTTTTGTTTCTTATGTATCTGAACCTCCTCTACCTGGCAAAAACAAATTTGAGCGAATATCGACTGGCTTTAAGACAAAAAAATTAAAAACCGTTTTTTTTTAATTTAAAACCCGCTTAATATTAAACCTAGATTAGTCTAGTATTTTTTTATGAAAAATGTGTTTGAAAAAAGGATAACTGTATATTTTGTCTTTCAAATTGCATGCACCATTTCAATGCTATGATTTTTTTAAGTTTTTTGTCCAAGAGCGATTATCTCGAAAAGTATTGATGGTAACGAAAAAATATTTAAGGGTCACTATATGGACATGAAGCACTTTAAAATGTGGGTATGCTTTTTTTTTTTCAGAGCGAAAAAAAAACAGGGGTGGCCGAGTTGATATGGAATGTCCCATATATAAATGCCTAAATGCTTTTTTTTATGTATAGCTCGCCTTGCTCATACGGTTGGTCCTATCGATATGATTTTATTTTTAAATCTTTCGTTCTTGGGTAAAGATGCACGCTAAGAAAGGATTTTTTGATAGGCCTACTAGAAAGTCGAAAAAAATCCGAATTTCCCAAAAACTTGCATTTCAAAGTACTCTTAATGCAGCTTTGGCCAACCATTTACAATCAAACGGTTAGCCTGGCGAGTAGAGTGCTAGCTTGCGCGGCAGTCCTTATTTTCTATTCTATTTTTTGTATTACTTTTCTAAATGGCTTGACTTTGTTATACCTTTGCAGAGGGTATTATAATTTTGCCATGCTATTTGCAACGTAGTGAAGGAGGCATCTCCGACCCCATAAAGTATATATATTCTTGATCAGCATCACCAGCCGAGTCGATCTAGCCATGTCCGTCAATCAGTCCGTTTCAACGTGAACTAGTTTTTTATATGTTTCCAGCGACATTTTTACTTCATGTGTTCAGCTATAAACCCTTCACACCAAAATAATATTACAACCTTAACCCTTTGCACCAGAACAAAATCTTGTACATAATTACTTGAAATCTACTCTTAAATAAGCTTAAGGCCTTAGTTGCTATAGCTTTAATCTTTAAACTAAGCGCGGATTTGTAATATTCGTATAGGTCTTAATATCGGTGTGGCTTTGAACACCACTTAGCACAATTCTAGCTAATTAATTAATAAAGGTTATTTTGTATATTGAATACCCACTGTGCCGAGAGTACTTAAAGGGTACGCACTGTAACACTTTGTTGCAGTGCTTGCATATTTTAATGTCCCGGTCATAAACCCTAAGTGGCCGAAATATGAACCGATCGCTATGGCTTAGCCCGCACACAAAGAGTGCTAGCGTCGGCATAATTGTAACAAACGGACAGCATGTGCATATCCCTCGCGCCTCCACTTGAGAGTGCATAGCCAATGTATATAAGTACATTCATACATACTTAAGTATATACCTACCTAACCGTCTCTCTGCCGCCGTCTGCGGGCAGCGCAGCTACGAGACCTAGCCTTAATTAGACTTAAAGAATAATGTCAAAACACAGAAGGAATCCGAACATTGGAGCGGCACCATTGCTGCTCCCAATAAACAAATTAATATTCTTAATTCAAATACCGGACTCTTTTACTTCAATTTACCGAACGGTGTGAAAGAACCTTTAGATGAAATAATAAAAAATTTTGACTTGTACAAAATCTAGGTGACTAACGAAAATTATGTAAAAATAATAATAATAATAATAGAAGAGATATATTATATATAAATATATTTTAGAAGATATTCCATTCTAGAGTTGAAAAATTTTTCGTTTTAAAAATATATAAAATTTTAATGCAATTTGGCAAGTTTAAGGTAGATTTTCCGGAGAATTAGTAAATGGATTCTCAATTTTTTGTTTTGTTTTTATTTTTTGATGTACTTATTATAATAGAATACACATTTTACTGTTTGCTTGTTGTTTTTTTTTTTTCAGAAAATGTATTATCTACCAACTGTCCATATTTTCACTATTTTTCAATTTAAATCGAAAATAAAAAAATATTACATATATGCACATTTGCTATTTTATGTAATATGTTCTTTGATTTTTTCTTAATCGAAAAAAAACTTTAATATAGTCACGGTTCCATAAATTGCATTTCGTGCAGCCGTCGTATAAAATATACATCCCTGCTAAACGCCAAACACCGGATTCGTTCTCAATGGCCAAAAATACAAAGGGATATGGTACTCTGTTCTCCCAAGCCCGAGAATTTGTTTGGTATGTGTGTTACAAAATAAATTCGAAAAAAGGTTTTTTTTTTGACTTAACCTGTTTTTTTTAATTAAAAACATTAAACCTAAGCACATAAAACAAGTGGGAAAGCTACAGTCGAGTGTGACCGACTGTAAGACACCCGGTACCCAAAGCATTGTGGGTGAAATTAAACAGCACATGAACATGGAAAAAAGGAAATGCTGACAAATAGGGACAAATATTGCTAGAAACATGTTGAGCAACACTCAAAAGAGACAAATGTTGCTAGGAACATGTTGGGCAACTCTCAAAAGCGACATATGTTGCTAGGAACATGCTGAGCAACACCCAACAAAGACATATGTTGCTAGGAACAAGTTGAGCAACACGCACGTGCACGCTCTCTCTCTCTCTCTCTCTCTCTTTCTCTCTCAGAAACTTTATTGTTTAATAACTTCTATGTTTATCATCCGATTTTACTCAAATTTTCAGAACACGTCCACGATTGCCTACTTATTAGGTCTATCAATTTACTTTACGCCGAAATCACGCATATGGCTTATATACCGTTTTTTATTATTTTCGGGGCGGAAGTGGGCGTGGCCAAATTTTAAAAAAAACTTGATCTGCGTGCAACAGATTCCAATTTTGTCACCAAATTTGGTAACTCCAGCTCTTATAGTCTCTGAGATCTGTTGTCTCACAAGGAGAGACAGACGGACAGACGGACAGACGGACAGACGGACAGACGGACATGGCTAGATCGACTCGGCTAGTGACGCTGATCAAGAATATATATTCTTTATAGGGTCGGAGATTTCTCCTTCTGCCTGTTACATACATTCTCGGTTGGCACTTGTGCCCTATGGGTACCGGGTATAAAAATCTCAAAAGGTGAACAAAATTATTTATTTTTAAAATAATCTTGATTTTGGTATTATATTATACATTTTGACATTGATAATTTATAAGTAAATGTCCAAAAGGCGTAGCACCTTGTTAAAAAATAATTTTAATAGGCTTAACAATTATCTATCTTTTATTTGCAACGCAGTGAGGGAAGCATTTCCATCCCCTTAAAGTATACATATTCTTGATCAGCATCACCAGGCGAGCCGATCTAGCCATGTCCGACTGTCCGTCTGTCTGTTTCTACGCAAACAAGTCTGCCAGTTTTTGAGCTATCTGAGTAATACTTTGTATATAGTTTCGATCAGCAACAATGGTGGCGACGCTAACAGTTTAAACATCACAACACCAATTGGAAATGAGTCGGGTGGCAAAGCTAGCAGTTTGAACGTCACATCGTTCGCCCTCGCAAATTTGGCAACGCCAGCAGTTTAAGCTTCACTACAACCGCTCTTGGAAACGCATCGGGTGGCAGCATCAACAACTCAACCGTCTACGCCGCCACGGACAATAACAGGGTGTCAACACTGATGTCACTGCAGGGGTGGTGCACAACAACCAGAGAGACAGACAAATACACAGGGCCCGATCAGCAGCTTCGCTCTCTTTCGCTAAGAAGGGTGCTGTCGACTTTGATGGGAACATGTGCGCACGCAACTGGGTGCACCACCTGAAAATCGTTGGCCAAAACTACAACTTGGACAACGACTACCTAAGGATGCTGCTCGTTACCAAACTAAATGCAAATGCACATCCGCATCCAATGGTTCTCGAGTCCGCAGGAAATGCAGCTAGCATTTGCGAACATCATTAGTCCGCCCTCTTGCGGCCCCTAGCCGCCATCTTCCGGCCTCGGTTGGTGCGCAGAAGGGCCTCCTCCTCAGGTGTGCGCCTCACACCCTTGTTTAAGCGCCCTGTTCCGCGCGTGATGCGCCCGTGCAGGGGAGGGCGCATAATTTTATTCGGTGGCATGGGCTCTTGGGCAACTATGGTGCCGCTAGCCTCTGTGCCTACGCGAGCTGTGCCATCAGCGGCATTCTTTGGCGTTGTCGCAGCCGTGCCCTTTGTAGCCTTGGAGCAGGTGGGCTTCTCCGCTGCGAGAGCAGGAGCCACCGCCTGCGTCTTCGGCTGCGCGCTGGCTTT
>VNJW01006345.1:0-13190 GCA_008042615.1 Drosophila auraria
GCCAAGCCCGAATTGCAAAATCAATTGACTAATTGCATCATCCCATTTTCCGACTCTCTTGAGTCCATTCTCTTTATCAATTGGGAGTCATTCTCTTTGACAATATTTAGGGATAGATCTCTTAAGCCAAGGTTTGATTATTAATCTATAACCCAGAGAGGGGCAGTCGATTTTGGAGATCCAATTGAAGCAGTTGATAAATCCGAGTCAAAGTAAAAGAGCAGTGAAATAAGTTCGACCTAATGTAATAGTGATTAAGTGTTTATTAAAAATAAAAAATATATTTTTTTAAACTAATCACGATTGAGATATTTAATTTACATACCTAACCTTTTACATGCACTATACATACATTTATGTAAAAATACATGTAGAGTCATATAGAGACGTGCACAATTGCAATAAACTTTAAAACCATCAAACAAAACGTAAAATATTTTAAATTTAAAAAAACCTTTTAAAATGTTTGTTTTTAATTTGAACCACTTTTTGCTTTTCCCGCTACTTTGGCGGGAAAAAGGGAAAATATAGATTTTTCGCGCCCATAACTTCTGAACGACTAAAGTTATTGAAACGTGCTATATGTCGTTGGAAAGGTATTTTTAAAAAATAATTACTTTGCCGTTACAAATTTATCTAAATATTATAATTAAGAATTTAGAATTAAAATAAAATTTTTTTTTAGGATTTTCTTAATTTTTTTTAAAAATGGATCTTACGATTTTGATACTCACTTCAGGCCGTATAACCCTTGAGATTACTGTTCACCTTTTGGGGTACTACTCATATCTCCGAAAATTCGCTTTTTCATTATACCCGGTACCCGTAGGGTACAAGGGTATTATAAGTTAGTGCCAATCGAGAATGTATGTAACAGGCAGAAGGAGGCATTTCCGACCCCATAAAGTATATATATTCTTGATCAGCATCACCAGCCGAGTCGATTTAGCCATGTCCGTCTGTCCGTCCGTCCGTGTGAAACAACAGATCTCAGAGACTATAAGAGCTAGAGATACCAAATTTGGTGACAACATTCGAATCTGTTTCACGCAGATCAAGTTTGTTTTAAAATTTGGCCACGCCCACTTCCGCCCCCGAAAAGCGTAAAAAACTTTATATAAGCTATAGTCGTAATTTTGGCTTAAAATATATATATAAAGTAAATTAGTAGGCATTTGCGGACGTTATCTGAAAATTTGAGTAAAATCGGATGATAAACATGGAAGCTATTAAACAAAAAATTTCTTCTCCTCTTGAGCCGCAACGGCAGTAGCAAAAAAAGCGTTGCGTGCTTTTGGGCGCAGTATTAATTCTGCTGAGTACAGCTGCAGAATTTGTCTCTTTTGAACTTTGCCCAACATGTTTTTGGCAACTTTTGTCTTCATTTGTCAACATTTTGTTTTTTCCATGTCCGTGTGCTATTTAAATTCACGCACAATACTTTAGGTACCGTGTATCTCATAGTCGTTCACACTCGACTGTAGCTTTCCCACTTGTTTAATAATAGCTAAGTCATATAGGAACGACCTCTGGACATGGTATTGAGCTATACTAATTAACACTAACATTTGGCACGCTGCCTGTTTTGCGTTTTTAAATTTTTCAGCTAAGTGCCGATATTGAAACTTATTAAACAATTTTTTAATATTTTTGTTTAAATAACAATTATTTGTCACAAAATTTTGTATCAGAAATTTTTTGAGTTGAATGTGTCATCGTCACTTTTATCTCACCTCGTTAAGAGGTGTTTTTGTTTGATATGTATATATGTATATACCAGAGAACGGTAAGGGTGCCACTTTTGACCACTCCGCTCACACTCGTTAAACTTTTTGTGCCGGTGCTTCTTACCACCGGCAAACAAAGAAAGCAATCGCACACACATAAACATGTAACGGTATAACTAGTGTTTTGAAGACACCCGAGTATTTTTTTGTGCTTTACCCACTCGTTAGTTGAACGTTAGTTTTTTTTTTTGCGGTTCGTTAGTTTTCGATGTCGAAAACAATAATTAATTGGGCATCTATATAAAAGGAACAAGTTTAATTTAGAACTTTATTTTTAACAGAATAAATGTCGTTCTTCATTATAAAACCTAAAATTTTTTTTTACAAACAGACTAAAAATATTTTTTTTTTTGTTTTTTTCTTTTCTTAAAAAATGACATGCAGACGATCTTCGCTTGTGTGTCAGAACACCCGAGAATTATTGTCGAGTGTTTACTCGCACCCTATCCCCGTTGCCGAAAAATAACTCGGGTGTCGAAAACACTCGGTATTTATCCGGTGGTCTTGTTGTTGCGGTAGCTCGCTGTCGATCTCTGATATACAGTGGGTCACAGCTTAAAGTATGCGGTGCATACTTTTAACTTTAAGCTTCCATAGCGATGAATCTAGAAGGGGTAATGGAATATATGATGTATTAAATTAAAGATAAAATTTTATAGAATAACATAACATATGTTAATTAATTTATTGTCAACAGCTGCCTAAATATAAGAAACAAGCAGTATTTTTTGTTTTTGAAGATTTTCTTATATTTAAGCATGTGTTGACAATAAAAAAATAAGTTATGTTATTCTATACAATTTTATCTTTAATTTGATACCTAATTTTTTCCATTACCCCTTCTAGTTTCATCGCTATGCAAGTTTGAAGTTTAAAGTATGCACTGCGACACATATGGACCGCTCAGCCCGTCCGCTCCGTTCTCCCTCTCTCCAGGGTCCTAAGCGTCTTCATCAGCTTCGCCGAGAATTCTGCCGCCGCCTACCAGGTCCTATGGTCCGCCAAAATCAGCGGCACCAACGTGTCCACCCTGATCGGTGACCCTGCTACTGCTTCCAGCGCCTCCCTCTCTTCGTCGAACCGCCGACATTCGAAGATGACGTGGTGGGCATTCTCGCGGATTCCGGATCAATAGCAATTATAATAAAATCAATGAAAGTGGAAAGCAAGCACAGTCGGCTACTGCACAATCCAATAATGGTTTTGCTTTTATGCTAAAAAGAAAAATTAACACAACAAATAAAAGTTCAGGCAGTATTTCGTTTATATTGGACTCGGGTGCTTCGGATTACATGGTTAATGATAACAAGTGAGAAAGCTACAGTCGAGTGTCACCGACTGTGAGATACCCGGTACCCTGTATTGTGCGTGAAATTAAATAACACACCAACATGGAAAAAACAAAAAGTTGACAAATAAAGACAAATGTTGCTAAAAACATGTTAAGCAACGTTCAAAAAAGACAAATTATGCAGCTGAAAGCAGCTGCCTTACGAATTAATACTGCGCTCGAAAGCACGCAACACTTCTTTTCGCTACTGCCTTTGTGGCTCAGAAGAAGAAGAAGCATTGACAGAAAACTTTATTATTTAATAACTTCCATGTTTATCATCCGATTTTACTCAAATTTTCAGAAAACGTCCGCAAATGCCTACCTATTTATTTTATCTATTTACTTTAAGCCAAAAATTACGACTATAGCTTATATAAAGTTTTTTACGCTTTTCGGGGGCGGAAGTGGGCGTGGCCAAATTTTAAAACAAACTTGATCTGCGTGCAACAGATTCCAAAGTAGTCACCAAATTTGGTAAATCTAGCTCTTATAGTCTCTGAGATCTGTTGTTTCACACGGACAGACGGACAGACGGACAGACGGACAGACGGACATGGCTAAATCGACTCGGCTGGTGATGCTGATCAAGAATATATATACTTTATGGGGTCGGAGATGCCTCCTTCTGCCTGTTACATACATACATTCTCGATTGGCACTAACTTATAATACCCTTGTACCCTATGGGTACCGGGAATAAAAATTTAATTTAATTATAAATTCTTAAATATTATACACCTATCCCTCGCTTTGCGTCGGGGATACGTTCCAAAAAAATACGACGCAAAGTGAAACGACGCAAAGTGAATAAGGATTTTCTATAGCAAACCATGTAAAGTTCGAAGATTGGTTCCAGGGTTACAAAAATACTACTTTTTAAAAAGAAAATTGAGCAAAGTGATCATTAAAATAAAACCAAAATAACATTTCATTTTATTACATATTATATATATAAAAACAAAAAGAAACTAATTCATTTAAAACAAAATAAATTCTTCAATTACATACTCAATTATGAAAAATAAAATTATAATTAATCACTTTCTGACGAGTCTTTAATGTCTGTTGTCGTAGGCCGGCTTTCTTTAAAAAAAAATTAACTTCATCCCAAAACAATGCAACATCGAAAATCTAACGACGCACAATGAAAATTAGTTCTAATTAAGAAGCAACGCAACTTCGAAAAAACGCAAAACGAAACGACGCAAAGCGAGGGATAGGTGTACTTAGATAAATTATTTCCAGGCAAAGCGGTTATCATTTTAAAATACCTTTCTAACGACATATAGCACGTTTCTGTAGCTTTAGTAGCTGTTTTAGCTGTTTTCCCGCCAAACTAGCGCGAAAACCAAAAAGTCGCAAAACAAAAAATGTTAAGGTCAAGCTGTTAAATAAAATAAAAGCGGTTCCAGGACTCTAAAACAAAAAAATCGACAGACCCACAGACATACAGACAGACAGACAAACAACAGGACAAAAGTTCTCATTTCGAAAAGGCCGTTAAAATCTGGTTTATTGAACGGAGTGATTTTCAATTTCGCACTTTCACTCCCATTTTTCCTAAGCTAATCCGTTTTTGAAAAATCTTAGTATGCAGTTTCAAAGAGGCTAACAATACCTATCGATCAAAATATAAATAATTCTGGTCGGACCACGGTAGCAGATTTTCAATTCTACGGCTATATATAGTAATTTTGCGCACCACCGTCTCGGTGCTCACCGTCACTACGTGGACTGCCGTCCACAGTGATATAGATAATAAAATTAAAATAAAATATAATTTATTATTAAGGGGTCTCCTTACCCTGAAAGTATGCAATTGAAATTAAGTTTTAAAATTTTAAGATTAACCACTTGCGTCGGTTGTTCCACTGCTCCATCTTTACATCTTGGACCAAGGGGACACCATGTCTTTAAAGTTAACCGACCCATTGAAGCTCTTATTAATATCCATCTTGTACATCAGAGAAAAATTAGCTGGTTTTCTGCAGCGACCGCAAATCAGAAATATTTTCCTGCCACAGCTTAAGGAGCGACCACGAAATGCTGTGCTGTATCTAGTTTTTATTCTTCTTTTTATCAAAAATATTCATAATTTCAAAAACATTAAGAAATTTTAGGGAAAAGTAAGAAGGTTCTGGGAAAAAACTTAGGAATTATCGCTTAAAAATCGAAATTTTTTTTTTTATTTTGTATAGAAACTTTCTAGGCAAATGGTGAACGGACGGTCTGTCCATTTTGGATATACCATCCTCCCAAATGGGAGACCCCGTGTAAGATAATGGATTATGATGGGGATCGCTCGCAACTTACACTTTTCGCTGTTGGACGTGCTTTCTATCGATCCACCTTCAAACAAAGTTTCTCAGTGAAAATCTATTCTATTAGGCCCAAGTTTTTGGCAATCGATAAGTGATTCCGTGATCTGTATCAATCGGAAACAATTGGATCGTTTTAATCAAAGCCAGTGACTTAAATCTTGCAAAACAATTATTCTGTTTTACAAAATCTCGTATTACGCTTTGCTGCCCTGTTCTTTTAGTACCGTTTACCGCTTGCCATTGCACCGTGTGGTTGTTGTTGCTGCTGAGCAACTACATGCTCTTTGAGCTTGGACAAAAGCTGTTAGTCGTGTTAGTCTGCCTTCTGTTTTGTTCGGTTCTTCACCGCGAAATATTTATAATAATTTCTCAACTTATTTACCAATATCTTGCGTTTGTGCTGCCACACAATGTCGCGTCTAGAACAAATATCGCGACAAAATTAAATTCTTTTTTTAGATATTCAAAATTACGTAAATGGTACTTTAAAGATAATTAAATTCTTCATAAAAATCTGAAAGAAAACGAATATGCGTTGATTAGTTCTCCAACAACATGCTTTTAAAGTAGAAGCTTTGGAATGAATTTTGCAAAACTATAGAATATATCAATTTTTATGCATTTTTAAAATTAGTTGTCTTAAAAACGCACTTTTAAAATAAAAAAAATGATTAAAACTATAAAATTGAAACTTTCTTAATATTTTAATAAAAATAAAAACTATATTGCATTACATTATCTATTTTTATTTTTTTTTTTGTGTAATAAATCCTAAAAAATACTGTTTTTTTTTAGGTTGGACATCAAGTAGGGAACGCAGTCTACTAAAAAAAAAATTTCAAATATTAAACTTAAAGTCATAAATATATTAGCCTGCCATTTTGTGCCTTTTCTAAGAAAATCCTTTTTTAAGTTTGCACAATTCAGATCTCGTCAGCCCTGGTTTTGTAGCGCGCACATACTATATGAATCCCTAGTACAGGCGGCTGTAAGGAATCGGTAAAAACCCTTACAAAGCCTTAAAAGAACGCAGGATCGACAGAAGAGACAGCAGTAAAAGAGATTGAGTGGGAGCGGAGAAAGGGAGAGAAAGCTTTCGGCGGATCCGTTAGTCAGCGCATAGCGCGACACGGATGCGCTGAGCAAGGAGTTTTGGCGTGAGAGAGGGCTGCTGAATAGCAGCGCTGCAGGGGGGTATAATAGAGCGGCAGGTCTTGAGGAGGGTAGTCAGTTGTGGAGTTTATGCAGCAGTGGCCGCAGAGACTGCAGCGACAGCCAATAATGCAGCAGAGAATGCAGCAGAAACGGCATCGTGCTAGTGAAAGTGACTTTTTGGAAAACAAGCCAAGGATCACTTCAGGGGCAGTCAGCTGTCAAGTTCACGTCGCAGTGAATATAGGGAGTCCCCAGTGCTAGTGAAAGTGACTCCTTGGGAAACGAGCCAAGGATCACTTCAGGGGCAGTTAGTTGTGGAGTTTAGGTCGCAGTAGATTTGTCAGTGACCATTGACCAGTGCTAGTGCTGGTGAAAGTACTCCTTGGGAAACGTCAAGGATCAATTCAGGGGACCGCAGAAAAGAACAGTTTTATCAGCAGCAATAACGCAGTAAGTCTTTGGGAGGGTTCCCTTTGACCAAGCGAGTCCAGTCCAGTGATGTCATTTCCGCTTTTTTCCCGTCAAATTCGGTTTTTTTTGAAAAGTGACTGCGGGAAAAATTTGAAAACAGCGGGCAGCGGGAATTTCAGCTTTTTAAGAAAATTTAAGCAACTTTTATTTTATTTTACTTTTACTACATTTAAAGTGATGTTTGAGTTTGACATTTAAAGTGATGTTTAAATAGAGTTTAACGGTTGAAATGGTAAAAATGTATTTCTTTCGGAACAGTGTCCATAATTACTTACATCGATAAATTTCCCTTAAAAGTCCACACCTAAATTCGATGCCAAAAGGGGCTTAAAAAACAAAAAGTCGAGTTTTCAGCCAAGTAAACTTGGTACAAATGAAAATTCGAAATAGATTAAGGGTTGAAACATTAAACTCTATTTTAGGTATAAGGTTCAAACATAGATTTATATTTAAATTCAAAATTAATTTTACTTAGGGCCGATTTTTCAGTGTTAGGTTAACATTTGTCACAGAGGTAAATTTTTTTTTCGGAGTAATGTAGGCCCATGATACAATTATAACTGTATCATGTGTAGGCGTTTCAAAATCATGTTATTGCTTATCTGACTGACAACTCCTGACTAGAGGAATAGCTCTAGTTAAAAATTTGTAAGTAAGATAAAAGCAAACATGATTTTTGGCGACTAAATTACTCCGAATAACAATTTATGTGAATGATAAAAGTTAACATGACATTGAAAAACCGGCCTTTCACATTTTAGGTATGGACTGCGCCGTAGCAATAAATGCTTTGCCACACTAGTCCAACGTAATTATTATCCGTCCGATTAAGAACATTTGGACGATGTATTAAATATTATTATTTAATATATTTAATTTTTTTATATTTAATTTAATATTATATAAATATATTTAATTTAAATATATAATAATTTAGTATAAAGAATCTGTGAATTTTATTTGCTTTCCTTTTGGTTGTGTCTTTTTCCTTTTCTTATTTCTTTTGTTTCAAAAATAATTTTCAAAAAATCAGCTGAGTTTGCCAGCGCGTCAGCTTAGCGGGAGCATCTGGAGCGTGCAGCACCAGAGTATTCTAGCGGAGCGAAGCTTAGCGAGAGTATCTGAGTGCGGGTAGCACCGGAGTATCTGGCGGAGCGTAAGCGCGGCGTAATCACCTAGACGGCGTTGGATGGCGAGTCGGGCGTCACCAATTGTTAGTGATAGGGCGTCTTGTGCCCCGCCTTAGTCAGGTGTGGTGTAAAAGAGGTGAAAGTCCCATTTGAAATATATATTGGTAATACTTAAATCTAAGCCCCGGTGTTCTTATTTTGGCACAGCGCCAACAAATATAAATTTGTTGCAGCGAATCCTGGACGAGGCTGAGCTGTCCCGCCCCAGATCGTTACACGGCTTAGGAAGTGTTTTTAAATAATTTTGTTTTGGTTGGCGGCATGCGCTTTTGATTGAGTTTTCTTATCAAACTGGCCCAGAAAAGTTTTAACAATAAACAATATACCGAGCAAGTCCAAAAAGAACGAAACAAGGACGTAAAACATTTTTGAGGAAAGTGCAGTCGAGAGAGCTCAAATAAGGATGTTTTAACTAGAATGCGGATAAGCTCAGATCCTTTAATTTCAAGCTTTTTTAAGAGTCCTCAAAAATTACATAAAATGCCAAAGGCGGCTCTTGATTTGTTAAAAATTACACCTAAAGAACAGGACGAGTATGAAAATATAATTGATTATTCTGAGAGTGATAGTGAAGATAATTTAGATGAATAATTATATATAAAAATGTTGGGTGTATAATATAGTTATATTATTGGCTTAATGATCTAGAATTTAAGCAAAACTTAATACATTCTTTTAATTTTAAAAGCTTTTCGAGATTCTAGACAATTTTATTGAAAAAAGTTAAAAATATGGCAGTTTGGCCCTATTATTCTTATTACAGCTATATTATATAGTTGTCCGGTCCTAATAAAATTGAAACCGTAATTCTTAAATAGTAAAAAATGGCTGTATCTCGGAGTTGATGTAAATATGTTGAAAAACAACAAAGTTATAATTTTTATAGCCTTGCAGAGAGTATTATAATTTTGCCATGATATTTGCAACGCAGTGAAGGAGGCATCTCAGACCCCATAAATTATATATATTCTTGATCAGCATCACCAGCTGAGTCGATCTAGCCATGTCCGTCTGTCTGTCTGTCTGTCTGTCTGTCTGTCCGTCTGTCTGTCTGTCCGTCTGTCTGTCCGTCTGTCGGTTTCTACGCGAACTAGTCTCTCAGTTTTTGAGCTATCGGGCTGAAGTTTTCAGCATAGTCTTATTTCTTTAGTACGCAGTATATATGTCGGAACGGTGGAATCGGACCACTATATCCTATAGCTGCCATAGGAATGATGGCGAAATTAATGTACAAAAATTTTTAATTTCTCTGTTTTTCAACGAATTTCTATAAATAGAGATATAGTCGTTTTTTATAGTTCTAGAATTACGGTTTTAATTTCATTAAAATCGGACAACTATATCATATAGCTGCCATAGAAGGGATCGGTCGATTTATATGAAAATGTAAAATTCTACATGTAAAATGTAAAATTTACAAAATTTACATAATTTGAAATTTTTTTTTTTACATTACCAAAATGGATCGATCCAATTGCTGACTGCAAGGGTATACAAACTTCGGTTTACCGAAGCTAGCTTTCTTTCTTGTTTTTTATCATTCCTATTGGAGCTATAGGATATAGTCGTCCGATTTTTAGGCTTTTTATACCCGGTACCCATAGGGTACAAAGGTATTATGAGTTAGTGCCAACCGAGAATGTATGTAACAGACAGAAGGGGGCGTCTCCGACCCCATTAAGTATATATATTCTTGATCAGCATCACCAATCGAGTCGATTTAGCCATGTCCGTCTGTCCGTCCGTGTGAAACAACAGATCTCAGAGACTATAAGAGCTAGAGTTACCAAATTTGGTGACAGCGTTGGAATCTGTATCACGCAGATCAAGTTTGTTTTAAAATTTGGCCACGCCCACTTCCGCCCCAGAAAATAGTAAACAACTTTATATAAGCTATAGTCGTAATTTCTGGCTTAAAGTAAATAGATAAAATAAATAATTAAGCATTTTCTGACGTTTTCTGAAAATTTGAGTAAAATCGGATGATAAACATGGAAGTTAGTAAACAATAAAATTTCTTCTCCTCTTGAGCCACAACGGCAGTAGCGAAAACAAGTGAGAAAGCTACAGTCGAGTGACCGACTGTGAGATACCCGGTACCCAAAGTATTTCCCGTGAAATTTAAATAGCACACGGACATGGAAAAAACAAAAAGTTGACAAATAAAGTCAAATGATACTAAAAACATATTGAGCAACGTTCAAAAAAGACTAATTCTGCAGCTGTACGCAGCTGCATTACGAATTAATTCTGCGCTCGAAAGCACGCAACACTTTTTTTCGCTACTGCCACCCAAAAGCGTAGTGCTCAGACACGCGAAATTATTCCGAAGCAGTGCGATAGAGCGTTTTTTTTGTTTTTCATCCGATTGAGTGGTCTGACATTTTAAGAACAAACGGTCACATTTTAGTAACACTTCGTTCTGAGACTGAGACCCCTTGGTATTATTTTATTTTAGAACCATTTTGTTCTCCTTTAAGAACCAACTGGTATTATTATTATGTAAGACATTACCCATTTGGTCTCATAGATAGCTAAGACCGATTTGGTTTTATGTTAACCCCTTTCCGGTCTCACATTTCAGAAAGACCTTTTCGGTCTTACTTTAATAACCATGTGGTCCTAATTCTGACCTAATGGTATTATTATTTATTGTGACCCTTTGGTGTTAAAAAAATAACTATTTGGTTTCATTATTTTTAATGAACTAGTTTTTAATTATTTATTTAAACATGTAATTAATAATATTTCAACTCCAGGTTTTTACATTAAAGTATACTTACTAAATGTACTTAAATCAAAAATAAATTTTTCCATTATTCATTGGATATAAATGAAAAGGGTAACTTATAAAGTCTTATAACTTATAAAGTTTCTTAAGAAGTAAATTACTTTCGGCTGAGCCGACCTCATAAGCTTGCAGGTGAATATTAAATGAAGATGTTCGTGTTCAGCCAATTCCTCACACTCGAATGGACATCTGTACCGATTTCAAACTATAAATATGCAGAAAAACATATTATTACCTTAAAGAAAAACATATTTTTTGCAAAAGTCTTACCTTTTCAGCATTCCACTGAAAAAGTTTTTCTTGGAATTCTGCTCTTAAGGCCAAGGGGGGAACTGCATCTTTTATCTGAGATTCGTTCGGATATTGTAGGAACTCCATAGTCTAATGCATCTAATTTAACAAAGAATTATTATAAACAAGAAAGAAAGCTATCTTCGGTAAACCGAAATTTGTATACCCTTGCAGTCTGCAATTGGATTATTGAAAATCTATTAATTTTGGTTACAGTTGAAAAAATATTTTAGTTTGTAAACATTTTACATCTTACATATGGAATCTTACATTTTACATGTAGAATTTTACATTTCACATGTAGAATTTTACATTTAAATCGACCGATCGTTTCTATGGTAGCTATATGATACAGTTGTCCGATCTTAATGAAATTAAAACCGTAATTCTATAACTGTAAAAACTGCTATATCTTGAAATTGATTGACATACGTTGAAAAACAAAAAAGTTAAAAATGTTTTTACATTAATTTCGCCATCATTCCTATGGCAGCTATAAGATATAGTGGTCTGATTTCGGCCGTTCCGACATACATATATACTGCGTGCTAAAAAAATAAGACTATGCTGAAAATTTCAGCCCGATTGCTCAAAAACTGAGTTCGCGTAGAAACCGACAGACGGACATGGCTAGATCGACTCGGCTGGTGATGCTGATCAAGAATATATATACTTTATGGGGTCGGAGATGCCTCCTTCACTGCGTTGCAAATATTATTTCAACATTATAATACCCTCTGCAAGGGTATAAAAAGGGAAAGATTTACAACACACTTTGTGCCGCCTTGTGAGTATGTGTGTGTGTCAAAATACGCTGGACTTGTGCATTTATAACGAAGTATTGTTCCGAATTGTGTGTATGATTTGAGCCTGATTTTAGACATTTAACCCTCTAAGCCCCAAGGTACCTCAAGGAATTTGGTATATAATCTGTATTATCTAAAAACCGAGAAGCTTTTCAATTCGAATTATAGTGCTCAGTTGACAATAACTATACATATGTCATTTGACAACTGACAACTGTATGTCAAATGATTGAAAATCTTCTCGTTTTTTAGATAATACAGATTTTATAATACGTGCCTTGTGGCACGCTTGGGTCTTAGAGGGTTAAATGCGCGTGTGCAATGTGGGTCTTAAAAATTTTTAGCAAATGCTCAAAATCATCAGAACCGTTTGTCCCCTCATGGTGAATAGTGGTGTTTTGGATTGGCGCTCTCTAAAAAAAAATCTGTATTTTTCGAATAAATTTATTATGTGCGTTTTTTGTAATTTTATCAGATATGCAGACGGAAAGCAAGCAAGTAAATAGCAAATTGGAATACAGAGGTGAGCATAAGGGACCCTTTGGGCGATATAAAGTTGACCTTAAGACGGCAAAGGAAGCGAATATTTTCATTAGCTCGGATCTTATTCAATTTGGCTATGAGCCGAACATTTTTAAACATTCTGTTTTTAAAACTGGTATTATTTACCAAATACCCACCTCGTTCACTACAGAAATGATTAAATTAATCTATTTCCTCCACTTCACAGTGGATCCGTCAGAGGCCAAAAATAAAAAATTGTGATGACGTAGGATTTAAACAAAATGTAAACAAATTGTCTCTTAAAAGTCAAAGCTTCTCAATGGCATACCGGATTTTTCTAGAAATCTAACGGTACTTTCTAAAAATAGCATTGCAAACATGAACACGTGTTAATTTTCGCAACGCATCTGCGCTCAGAAAGTTTTTTCTCTTCTTCAAATCGCCCTTTAAGGAGATCAAAACGTTAGCTAGAGTGCTCCGAATTTAATTATTTAAAATGCAATTTGAAACTGAAGGTGTTTACTTTAAATCGAGATATTAA